>CM053775.1:42485218-42509566 GCA_028658325.1 Potorous gilbertii
CTTTTTAGTCCAACTGACAGAGGAATTAACTGAAGCTAAAACATGGAAAGTTAACCAAGCCAGGAGGACACACCTCCTATGTGGCTGAGGTGGGATTGCTAGTTGGGCCTTCCTGGCTCCAAGTTCAAGGCTCTAAGAGGTTTGGCTGTCTGCCATTGTTTTTGTTCCTGTATTTCATTTCCTTTCATCATGCCATCATCCTTGGCTTGATTAGGTATTTCACCTTCCCCAAGAACTCAAGTCTTTATCTGTTGACACCAAAGTGATGGACAAGGGCATATTTTGTTTTTCCTCTTGCTTTGTATTTCCCTGATGCCATTTCAGTTTTCTTCATCCTATATATGTTAAAGGGTGGCAAATTTAGTGGACATTTCCAAGGGCAAAAGTTCTTGCAGGCTGAGATTAGATTCTGGGGCCTCCCCACAAATTCAGTTTGTCCTTCTTTTGGCCTCTCAATGCCTTGAGACTAATCTCATTTCTCTGTTGATTGGTTCTAGGATTACTTCTATGAAGAGCTGGGCAATCTTCCCCTTCTGTACAATTATCATTTCGACAAAGTCATTGTTTCTTTTCAAAGGTGAGTTTCCAGATTTGCATTTGTTTCATAAATTTGAATAGATTAGGTCTGGGAGATGAGTCAGTTTAACCTCTGATGAAATTCCCTGGCACTCCTGACACACTTCCTTGGAAGTGCTAATGCACATTAGTAATAAGAAAAAGAAACACTCCCTTGTATGCAGCAAGCTCTATGTGTTGTGTACCTGTTGTGCCTCAGAGAGAACTGTGAGATTAGTGATTTTCTTGCTCTGATTTTGCAGAGAGAGCTGAGAAGGAGTTAGGTCACGTGACTTGGTCTATATGACATGTCTGGTAAGTAGATGGGTTGAAATGTAAAGCCCAGGTTTCCTCACCATGCAGGTCAGAATGTGATCTCTTAGCAACTTTGACCTTTTCTGCTCAACCATTCATTTTCTCTCTGTACTGCATATATATTTATTCTTGCCATCGTTGGCATCCCTAAAACTTCAAGTCCACCTGGGTAAAACTACAAGCTTTTTGGAGAACAATTTGCTTGAAAGCCCTTAACAAATAAGTGAGGAGAGATTATCTGGTTTGCCAAGAGCTGATTGAAAGAATGTGAGTGATATGTGCATTAGACCTTCTGCTTGGCAAAGCCTAGATGGAAGCCTCTGGACAGAGTCATTCCTTCACATAAGTAAAAATTTCTTATTCCTTGTAACTTCTGTTCTCCTGGCTCTATCAAATGGAGTCAACAGGACAAGAAATTGCAAATGTTTGGGATGCCAGACAGTTGGGAGATGTGCAGTGCCACCCACACAGTTCATCTTTCCAAACTCTTTTCCTCTTAGTTCCAGTCAGTCTTGCCATATCTTTTCCTCTACCCCCCAGTGGCATCACATCCTTCTGCACTTCTTATTTCTAGGATTGCATTGTCCTGGAAGATCTGAAGAGTCACCCTCTTGTTCCTCACATAACCATCCCTCTTCCTTTTCAAAGGTCACTCTCTTCAATTCCTTTTGCTCTGGGGAGAAATGGAGGAAGGTCACCTTTGAGGGTGATGTTTGGCTTGGTCTACATTCTCCTCCATAATGTAATGGATAGATTCCATTGTTGTTTTCCTGGAGGTGCCAGGACTTTTCCTTTCTGTTCAGAATTAATCACAGAAACAGCAATAATGAAAACCACAATTGTATCTTCAGCTACAAAATCAGAAACAACTACAACAGATGTTGTTTATGGAGTATAGTGTATACATGCTATCTCCTTTGACTCAGCAGTAGATTTCTGATTTTGATGTTCTTTGTAGTCCAATTGGCAAAAGAATTAAGTGATGCTAAGACATGAAATGAACTTTGCCAGGATGACACATCTCGTAAGTGGCTTAGGTGGGATACCTGATGGGCTTTCCTATTTGTATGTCCAAGTCTCTAAGACATTTTGCTGTCACCATCATGTTTCCTCCTGTACTTCATTCCTTCTTGTTTTCCTTTTCTTAAAAGAAAATGTTATTTATTTAATTTAGACTTCTAAAAAAGTTCGTTCTGAATTCTCTCTTCCTACCTTTCCCTTTTCATTGAAATGAAAAGAAACATGATGCTAATTATACATTGAAATCATGCAAAATACATTTCCATATTAATCATTTTGCAAAAATATAGCAAGAAAAACAAAGAAAGTCAAAATATTATGCTTTGATTTGCATTCAGATTCTATCAGTTCTTTCTCTGGGAATGAATAGTGTTTTTCTTCATAAGTCCTTCAGAATTTTATTGGATCATTGTATTGATATTAATTAAATCATTCACAGTAATCATTGAAGACTATTGTTGTTACTATGTAAAATATTCTGCTGGTCCTACCCACTTCACTTTGTATCAGTTCAAAGAAGTCTTTGCAGGTTTTCTGGAACTATTCTCATCATTTTCTCCTTTTAAAATAAGTAATATTTTTTCCTAATTGCAATTAAAAACAATATTTAACATTAATTTTTTTTTAAAAATGTGAATTCCTAGTCCACTTTCTTACTCAATCCCCTTCTTCTTTTTAGGTAGCAGGCAATTTAGCATAGGGTATATATGTGCAGTCATGTAAAACAGATTTTTGTATTAGTCATGGTGTGAAAGAAAACACAGAAAAAAACATGAAAAATAAAGTTAAAAATAATTTTCTTCAATCTTCATTCCTACTCTACTAGTTCTTTCACGAGAGTGGATAGCATTTTTCACCATGAGTCCTTTGGAATTGTCTTGTATAATGGTATTCCTGACAAGAGCTAAGTCATTCACTGTTTATCATCATAAAATATTGCTATTATTATGTACAATATTCTCCTGATTTTCTGCACTTCACTTTGCATCAGTTCATGTATCTTTTTCCAGTTTTTTGAAACCATTCTATTTTAGATATTTTGTGGCCTAGTAGGATTCCTGTACAATCATATATCACAATATTTTCAGCCTTCCCAATTTCATGAACATCCCCTTTATTTCCAATTCTTTGCCACCATAAAGAGAGCTGCTATAATTTTTTGGTACAAGTATTTCCTTTTTAAAAATCCCTTTGGGATACAGACCTAGTAATGGTATTAAAGTGTGAAAGGGTATGCACAGTTTTATAGCTCTTTAGGTATAGTTCTGTTGAGATTTAGGGGTGCTGGGACCCTGAAATAGTGACACGTATGTCCTACTCAAATGAATTCGACCCAAGGCTTCTTTCAGCCAAAGAAAAACAAAGTTTATTAAAGATTCACCATATTGGGCAGACTTTTAAGGAAACTGTATGACTCTTGTCATTGTGACTCTCATATTTGTGACTCTTGTATTGACAAGCAAGCTAGATCGAATCTGAGCACTCTCTTGTAAGCAAGAAGGATCTTCTATATAGAAAGATTGTGGGAGGGATCCAGGCATGACCAAGTAGTCTGTGACTAGAGTAGGAGTCGAGGGGGATCTTGATAGGAGTGACCAGTAGTAGGCTGGGGTGCCTAGAGGTAGGAAGCCAGGAACTAAGAGAATGGGATTTTGATAGGATCTAGGATAGGAGGTAAGGAGGTAATCAGAAGGTTTGGGCATAAAGAAAAGCTTATAACATCCGGTGAACTGCCAGATCAAGTGGGAAAATTGAAGCAGAGTTCAAGGGAGTTTCTAGAGCCTATACCCTATCAATTCCAAATAGCTCTCCAGAATACTTGAATCAGTCCATAATTCCACCAACAATGCTTATTTTCCTTATTTCCTTATGTCTTTATTTTCCCATATCCCTTCTAATGTTGGTCATTTTACTTTTCTTAGTAGCCAATCTAGTAAGTGTGAAGTGATACTTCAGAGTTGTTTTCATCTGCATTTCCCTAATCAATTCAAAACATTTTTTCATATAAATACAGCCCTGCTTGTCAATCACTGCAGTTTTTGTATTTCCTGCTATCCCTCAAGTACTAGGTCACTTACCGCCTATTAGCTAGCACCTAATGGCATTGGGGAGGAACTGAGATGCGATGTCCCATCTTTTTGCTGATGTGGACATACTGTCTTTATCTCATTATGAAAGATATCAATAAATGTTAGATCCATCTCTAGTGATTAGCCTGTCAATGTGTTGCTACCTTGATGTACTTTTAATGAACTCTTTTTAATATCTGGGGAAAAGGCAAAACAAAGAATTTTTCTTTTAACAAATGGAACTCCACCAGGAGCTTTTAAGGGTTTTCACCCCTGTCTATCAATGTGGTGTGTCTGTTTCACCCCTGAAGCCAGCAATCAGTTACTGCCTGTTAGCTGGCCCAGCCCAGCAGTTAGTTAAAATGTGAATTGGCAGAGAACTTAGCTCCCCAAATTCATGACAGAAAAAGTAGAAATAGTTTCCCAAATCAATTTTTTTTTCATTTGTGCGCAAAGAAGGGAAGACAGAAGGAAAGGATTAAGGCTCACCAGTAAGAGGCAGATAAGGAAATGACCTTGCCTGCATTTGCATGGGAATACCAGGATTCATAAAGGGAGTGGGAGAATTGAGCCTTTAAGGGACTCCATGATCCACAAGTTGTAGTAACTTGGGAAACAACCGACCAAATATGTCCACTACTAAGAAATGAGGATAGGTAGGGACTGAGGAAATGATGGGAGAAGGGAGAAAAAAATATTTTGGTAGGATAAAGGATGGGATCTCAAGTATTGTACTCAGTCAGATGGGCATTCTAAATATGATTTGAAGATCTATGCTAGGCAAATCAGGGATTTTCAGTACTGTTGAGAGAGGCTTTGAAATAGGAAAAAGAAGAGGTGACTAGGTACCAGGTACACCTTTTAGAAAGATTAAACTAGTACTTTCAAGGCTTTTAAACACGAATGTAATGAAGGACAACCTCTCTCCCTTTCTGACTGTGGTCAACCTGGAAGGCAGATAAGAGAAAGAGAAGGAAAACTATCAATAAAGTGAAGATCATTTTTATAGATAGTCTGAGTTATGATGGGTTAAGGAAGTGTCTGGTCAGAATATGAAAGAAATAAGACAAGTACAGTTGTAAAGGGCTAATCTAAGATTGACAGAAAGGAGGTGATAAAATTTAACCAAATTAGGCACATGATGAAATGGATAGGAAGTTAAGAAAAGTTGTAGTCTTTTTCACTGATAGTATGACTAGAATAGATGACTTAAAAGTACAGGAGTGTAGAAATTTGGAAAGAGAAGTGAGGAAGGGTCTGATATTATTCAGAGAAGAAAGATATGAGAAATTATTTGGTTATTTGTGATATGGAGAATATAGAAATGTATTTGCAGCATTGAATTATTTGTGTATAGTATAGCATCAGCAGGGTCTATTTTAGTCCTTATATGAGGGGTATGCATTGATAATTTCATTACTGCATAACAGAGGTTATGTTTGGAATTTCTATGGTTCAGAAAAGCTTCATGGATCCTAAAAGAGAGGCAAAAATACAAGACTATCTCTTTAAATCTTTGGCAGTACAACTGAAAGTAGCTTGGCCCTATAATTTGAAGAGCTAGCAGTCCCTTGGATGAATTGAGATTTACACATTACCATTAATGATTATAAACCCAGACTTGATTTAGTCCTGAAACTAAATAATTATGTGGTCACATTTATAGTAAAATATGTTTTGTAATCAGGATAATTGTGGTAAATCAGAACTTAATGCAAAAAAATGCATTTGTTATTTGATGTTAAGGTAGGAAAAAAATTCTAGAAAATGCATCTCTCAGGAAGACCTGAGTGAGAAATTCCAATCTTCACAATTAATCCAGTCTTAGCAATTCATTGACTGTATGACTTTACCTCAGTTTACCTCAGTTTAGCAATCTGTAAAGGGAAATATGAAGTAATACACTTCCCTGGGTTGTTGTAAAAATCTCATGATTGTAAAGTATTTAACAGAATGGCTGGCATATGGCAAGCACTATATAAATGTTTATTAACTATTGTTAATATTATTATTTATTTAATTAGATGCAGTTGCTCCATACTTGACAACTTTATACCAGTTTCAGATATGAGCAGTGTAAAATGCTAAAAACCACAAAATGAAGGTATTTCTATGTAAAAGGATTCAGGATGCATTTTAAAAATGAGGTTATTTGGCATCCAGTTAAATGTACCTCCAAATTCTGTTATGTTTTAATAATCCCTAATATTGTTTATGTTTTTACTGTGGTTCTAAATTTCCTTGTATTGTGGATCCTGGGAAACCACTGTATGAGGCATGCTGAAAATTTATTTTTATCTGGTTACTGTGAAATTATTAAGTCATTAGCATTTATTGTCAAAATTTATTTAATTGCATATATTTTGAAAGGAAAATTGATAATTACTTTTTGTATAGGAAAAGGTACAAAAAAATCTCCATGTTTATAAACTTACAAAATTTCTTGAGACCATCTGCTTGGGCAAGGTCATAAAATCTTAGTCGTGTGAAAGAGGTTGCTTGTGCTATGAAATTCCTAAGCAATGAACTAATTTAGTGAGAAAGTGAGATCCCCTCTTCTACTCCTTACAAAACCGAGGGACAAATGTTCAACCCAGCTTATAGTAAAGAATGAGTTTCTTTTCTTATAAATCTCCTGAAAAAAGATGAGGTAAGGGAAGTAAGGGATGATAGAAGAGAGGGCAGATTGGTGATATGGGCAATTAGAATGTCCAGTGTATTGGGGAGGGGGGAGGGCACAAATGGGGAGAAAATTTTGGAACCCAAAATCTTGTGAAAATGAATGTAAAAAGTTAAATAAATTTATTTAAAATTAAAAAAAAAAGAATGAGTTTCATCTAAGTTTATTTGCCAATCACTTGTGTAGATTGTGGAACATAATCTCACCAAACTCTAATCTTAAATATCTACTCTTGCTTCAAGTGGTGAATATAGAATACCTTAAGAGATGGCTATCTGTTAGTCTGGAGGTTGGCAGAAAGTGACCAGTATTTTTCTGGACTTGTCAGTAAACTATATCAAATATTCACTGTGTCTGTGGAATTTCAGAGAGTAATTATTTTCTTGTTTACTAATGATTGATTTTTACACCAGGATTAGTTTAAACTGAAGGAGAATAAGAAAAAGAAAAGGAAGGAAAGGTTGTTGAGTAAATTTTTAAAGACCTGGTACATGTTTTATTATTGCAATATCATGAAAGAAATAAAAACAACTGTATCTTGATGAAATTAAATGTAATTAATGAAACTTGCTATTTGAGGTAAAATCTTGTGCGATTGTAACCTGATATCCTAAATTTGTATTTCAGATATGATTGTCTGCATTATTGTGAGGCCAATAGTTCACCATTTAAGGGGGACACCATGCACCAACCAAAGGGAATATAATCTGGAAGCTACTACAAGTGGATATTGAGACCTGGGAAAGATTGAGAGAATGACTTTGTTATAGTCTAAGGGAGGATTCTCTTGACTCAGTTTCACCATTGTGCTATTCATTTATAAATATGTATGTTTTCAATCTGGTTAATCCTGACCCTATTATACCCTATGAATGAGGTGAAACATCGTTGTATGATTGGCTGGCCTTTAAACTTAACTATGACTTACCTGAAATCAAACAGAGCTAAGGATGCTTTATCCTTGTATCCCTTTCTTGAGTCATATTGTGCCCTTAGGCTTAGGCCCAGTTCTGATGCTATTATACTTATGTCCCTCCTTCTTCCTCTCATAGCAAATCTCTCTTATCAGGGTAGGTGAACAGTGCAAGTTTGTCATTTCAATACTAAATAAGTACCTTTTAAGTACATTCATTTGAGTAACTGTTGAACCTAGGGATGAAAAGTATCTACTTTCAATGAGTGGTAGTACCTATGTATTCATGTATAGGATATGATCCTTAAAGTATCTCCTTTTGCTACAGGGGATTTATCAGACATGGAAAATTTTGAGAAAGCAACGCAGATCAGAAAATTTTGTACATATATATGCCCTGAACATGTTATAATAAGTTCTAAAAATTGGGTGCAGGATTTTACATATAAAATTGCACTGATGATTTAATTTTAAAGAAGAAGGCTAGAAATAGCAAGTGGTATGTGGAACTGAAAGTTTCTGAAGCTTCAGGTGAATTATGGATTCTTAGTTTGATGTTCTCATAGGTCTATTGTTAAAATGACCAGAATCCTAAGATTTGAGCAGGATTTTGACCACATGAATTTGTTATTGGAAAAAGCACATTTAATAGATTATATTAAATTGTATTTAGCCTGATAACTAACAGTTTTGAGTAGAATTACCTAGGAATCTCTGTAAGTCCCTTGGAACCAGAGAAGCATACCCACTGGAAAGAGGACACTTCAGAGCTACCCTGGGAATGAAACCTATTCCCAAATGTCCCAAGGAAAGATGTTGCCAGAAACCAGGCATGTGATATCTGGAGCTCAAGATGAAATTGATTAACTGAACATTACAAGGAGAATTGATGCTGTTTAACATTTATGATTATTCTTGTATTACTTTGGTCTTTTGTTCCATGGTATTTACATTTACTGAGTTTTCTTGGTGACCTTGCTAATGTGCAAATCTCCCTTCTAAATTAGTACATGGTGAGCCCTCTCAATGGTTTAATCTGCCTTAGTTGACATACAGAGGTTATTTAACAAGCTTTGTCTCCTTGGGGGATATATGAGGTTATGATACTCCACCTAAGATTATGCAACTTTATGATATTGATGAAAATATGAGATTGTTATTTGTGATGCTCATAATCACAGTGCATTCATTTCCTGTTGTAAGTTTAAATCCCCTTTCTTATAGCCACAAATACTTACCAAAATGATGCAGCATGAGCAGCAGAGAGTAGGATTACACAGTTAAAAAAAAGGGGGAGTGAGATGAAACCAGTTGTGGTACTGCACCATATGTATGGTTAGCACCAAATGGGGGAATTATAGAAAATTATGCTAACTCAGTGATCTATCATTCCCAGTGATACTTATCAATCATTGTTGGGGGAGGAATCACCCAGACTGCAGCTTTTGTACTGTTACCTGCTATCTTCACCTATCAGGTCACCTACTACCTGTTACCTTGCATGTACTAGAAGTTGGAGAGAAGCTAAGAATGCAATGTCCCATCCCTTTTTGCTAGTGTGGACCTATTTGAAATGTCTTTATCTTGTTATGAAAGTTATTAATAAAAGTAGTCTCCATCTTGAATCTCTGACTGATATCTTACTGATCAGTTAGTCAGCATGTTACTACCTCATTGCACTTTTAATAAACTACTTCTAATTCTCTTTTTCCTGAGTTTTGTTTCTTTACATAGAGTGAAAGCCCAAAGAATTTTCCTTTGATTAGGACACTGTCTTCTCTGTCACCTACAAGAATTGATGTTGTTCTGAGAGTGAAGTAAAGTGGAAAAGGAGAATCCCCAGGGAAAACTCTACAAGGCAGTGCAGAAACTGCATTGGGTGGAGAGCCGAGATTGGACAGCTCAAAAACTTTCATTCCATGAGGAATACAGAGAATAGAGACTAGATAATTATAGGGTTCATGAACCAGAGAATGGAGGATTAGACTAAAGAGAGAGAATGAATAAGAGAGTAAGAGAAATCCTCTCTGGAAAGGGGTGTAAAGTAATGAATTAAAAAAAAACACGACTGAACCTGACTAGTTGAAGGGGGGAATTGAGGAAAGGGAAATTGACTTGAGTAATAGAGAAAAAGAGAGAAAAGAATAATTAGGTAAAGACAAAAAAGAAATTTGAGTTTATAATTTTCAAAAAAGAGAAAGAAGTAACAAATGGAAAATGGTGTCAGAGGATGATTTCCAGAGGGAATAAAGCCATCTTAAAACAAAATTAAGCTAAAGTACCTGAAGAGATAAGAAAGACTGTGTTTATAGCAGAAAAGAGGGGGGTGGGCATTTTAACTTTAAAAAAAAAACATCAAAGGCAAATGGAAAAACTCATACACCTAACTTTCATAACTTTAAATGTGAATGGATTAAATAATTCAATAAAGCAAAAAGGGGGAGGGGAGAGAGGTAGAGATTTGACAAGAAAACCAAAACCTATAATCAGTGGCTTACAAGAAATAAATTTTTAGAACAACAACACACATAAAATAAAACTGATGAGATGGGGGTGCAGAATTTATTACGCATTAAGGGAATTTGAAAAAAAGAGAAGTTGCAATCATGCTGTTTGGCAAAGTCAAAACAGATCCAAAATTTAAAAGAATGCCTAAGAATATTATGTTGAAAGGAGTCATAAACAAAATAATGTCACTTATAAAATTATATGTTTCAGATACCTTCACATACAAATTCACAAAGCAAACATTAACTGGGTTGCATGATAATATAGATGTTACCACAATATTGACAGAAGATTTCAACATCCTCAGTTATGGATAAGTCTAACAGAAAGTAAACAAAATGGAAAACACAGAACTGAACAAATTGGTGGAGAATTTAGAGTTGAAAGACTTAATTGGACCACAAAAATTATAATATTTCTCAGCACCTCGTAGTCCTTTTAGGAAAACTGACCATGAATTTGGGCACAAAAACATTGTAAAGAAATGTAAGAAGCCAGAAATAATAAACATGTACTTTACAAAATTTGCATAATGCAATAATAATAGTTATTGACTCAGGGACCACAAACAAAAGACAGAACTAAATGAAGACAATGGTGAAATCTTAAATAATGGGTGGGTCAGAACAAATAGAAACAATTAACTATATAAAAGAAAGTGTTCTGAATTAACATCTGCTTGAGCCTCCCATCTCTATTGCAAAACTATAATAGAGCAAGGACAAAGAAACTGAGAAGACTTATTCTCTGATTCTCCCTTCTCAAGTTCATAACTGAGGGATAAATTAGGTACTGCAAATAGTAATTATTTCAGTTATCTTTACTGACACCTCTTTGAATAATTCCTTTTGTGTGTGTGTGTCTTTCTGTGTGTATCTTTTTATTTCTGTCAAAGTAAAGCAAAAATACAAAAATAGTCGCTGATTTCAAGAAGCTTAAAATCTAACAGTGGAGACAACATATAATTAAATAAGTATATACATGATACATATGGAACAGAAGAAAGGAGATGACTCAGGTGGAATAAGCAAGAATCTGTAGGTAAGACTTAACCTGAGTCTTGCAGAAAGCCAGGGAAGTAAAGATGCAGAAGTGGTAAGAATATTCCTGTCATTTTAGTATTATATACACTATTTGACATAATATTAAAAATAGGCATCCTTTCAATCTTTCTATGATACAAATATGTACCATTAAAATATTTGTCCTTGTGCCAGGGGAAGACAACATAGAGAAAGAAAATATAGAACAATATTCCTAATAAACATGGACACAAGTCTTAAATATTTGTAAGTTAAAAGAACATATTTAAATTATGATGATGACAAGGTTGTGTTTATGTTGGAAATGTAGGGTTAGTTCAATATCAGAAAGAGTATGAGAATAAATTTTGTTAATCAAATAACATGTCAACTGATGACAAAAAAGCTTGTGACAAAAATTCAACATTCTTTTTTATTACTCTATATGGAATAGTACTTTAATGACTTTATTTTCATATAGCCAGAAAAATCTAAATCAAAGAGTAAAAATTTTGCATAGTGGAAGATGTTAGAAATTTTCTCCACAAAATATGTGTAAACTAAGGATGCCCATTATCATCATTACTATTTAACAGTGCTGGAAAAGCTAGCTGTTGCAATAAGACAAGAAAGAAAAAATAGAAAAACAATGAGATTAGGCAAAGAGGAAAAAAAAAGATTCACTTTTTATAGATGATATGATGATTTACTTAGAAAACCCTAAAGAGTCAAACAAAAAATAATTGTAACAGTAAATTTAGCAAAGTTTTGAGATATAAAATAAATTCACCTAAGTCATTAGTATCCATATATGTCTCACACATACACACACACACACACACAAACCCAGTGGGAAGATCTAGAAAGAGAAACTGCATTCTAAATAATTTCAGGAGACATAAAATATCCAAGATGCAGCCAGGAACTCTAGGAATCCAAGAATAAAACCCTCTTTGCAGAAATAGTCTTGAATAATGAAACACTAATTATTAATGGGTAGGTTGATCTAACATAATAAAAAGGGTAGTAATCTGCTCAACTCCAGGTATGAGTAAGGGGGCTAGAAAAGGTGGCATAAAACTGCCAAGTATTCAGACTATGCTTCAGAGAGCGCAATTCTGATGGGCTGGCCACATTGTTTGAATGCAAAATGTATGCTTGCCAAAAAGACTATTTTATGGAGAACTCACATGGGGCAGGCGATGACCTAGTGGTCAGAAAAAGCAATACAAGGACACTCTCAAGGTCTTTCTCAAGAACTTTGGATTTGACTGTGTAACATGGGAGATACTGGCACAGGACTGCTCCGCATGGTGTGCCTACATCCGAGGCTGTGCTGTGCTCTATGAACAAAGCAGAATTGAGACAGCACAAAGTTAATGTAGGATGCGCAAATTTGGAGTATCCACTCCAAATGTTTACACAGACTATCTGTGCTTAACCTGTGGTAGAACATTTTGAGCTCATATTGGTCTGATCAGCCACAGTCAGACACACTGAAATTTCACTTTATCATGGTGATGTCATTTTGGTCCTCTTCAGGAAAGAAGGACAGCAACCAACCAACCAACCAATATCTAAATTAATTTACTTATTCAGTGATATATCAAAGTATAAAAATATTGTATAGAGTAAGAAAAATAATAACCAATTTCAAATGAAGAAACAAAAGGTCACAATTCTCAAAGGTAGTAATGAAAAGAATGTGGCAAGCGAGGGGTTCTATTAGAACTGTGCTACAAAGTAGTAATTATTGAAATTACTTGGTACTGGTTAAGCAATTGAGAGATTGGTCAGTGAAACATTGTATATATCATATATATATATATTTATATATACAGCAGAAAATAATCACAGTAGCAAAGTGATAAACCGAAAACCCCTAGTTACTAGGAAAAGGACTAAGTATTTGACAAAACCTTTTAGGAAAATTAGACACTAATCTGTATGGATGGACTAGTCTTATATTAAACACCATTATAAACTCCAAATGGATACATAACCTAGTTATAAAAGATAAAATCATAACCAAATTAGAGAATCTAGGAATAAAGCAATGATACCAATTATACATTTGAGGTATATTATGATAAAATTAGATTTTCATATGAGACATGTTGCACAAAAATCAAGAAAAATAAAATGGAAAAATATGCTTCAATCTGCATTCAGAGTTCATCAATTTTTGCTCTGAATGTGGATAGAATTTTTCTTTATGAGTCCTTTGGAATTGTTGTGGATCATTTTATCCATCAGAGTAGCTAAGTCTTTTACAGTTGATCATTGTTACAATGTTGTTATTACTGTGTACAATGTTCATTCTGCATCAGTTCACACAAGTCTTCAAAAATCTTTCTGCAAGTATCTTGCTTGTTATTTCTTATAGCACAATAGAATCTCATCATAGTTATATACCACAACTTGTTTAGCCAGTTCTCCATGGATGGACATCTCTCTCAATTTCCAATGTATTGCCAACACAAAAAGAGTTGCTATAATTTTTTGTAATGTAGAGGTCCTTTTCCTGTTTCTTTGATCTATTTGGGATACAGACCTAGTAGTGGTATTCCCGGATCAAAGAGTATGCATAGTTTTATATCCTTTTGCTCACTGTCCTTAATTGCTCTCCGGACTGAATGGACCAGTTCACAACTCCACCAACAATGCATGAATATACCTATTTTTCCACATCCCCTCCAGCATTTTTCATTTTATTGCTAATCTCCCTTTCCATTTTGCAGATAGAATGGTAACTGAGGCTTAGGTAGAGTAAGAAAAGGTAGGGGGGAATGGAGTCTGACATTAGAATCCACATCCAGGCTTTTCCATTACACTCTATAAATGAATTAGCCATGACCTGGAGCCAAATGTTTCCTGCCCTTTCTCTGAGGCTTGTTGCAGACCCTGGGCTGTTAGATGGGCCCTGCAAACTCAGCCATCATACTACGGAGAGCCAAGGAGGAAGTGGCTCCTTGGGAGCCTGGAGCTAATCTGGCCTTTCACCTTGAGTCTAGACCACTGGTCACTGACTTTTCCCCCTGCCTCTGCATTCCACAGTTCTTCAACTAGAGACCAAAGAAGAGAGGAGCCAGACATCGAGGCAGTGACTGTTCCAATGTCCAGCCAACCTGGGGCTGCCCAAGTGCTGTAGAGACAGGAGGAGGTGGGAGCGGTGTTGTGCCAGCAGCCCTGCCATCCAAACAACCCTGACTGCCGTCTAGCCAGCCCTGGGCTGCTGAGTGCTCCAGCCAGATACCAGAGGAAGAGGTGTCCCACGTGCTGCTCACTGACCAGCAGCCTGTGCCAAACAGCTACATAAGCAGGTCACGGACCTGCTGCTGTCCAAGAAGGGGAGTTGGTGCTGACCTTCCAAGGGCCCAAAGGGCCCAAAGAGCTCAAAGGCTCGTGGGTCCAGGTGGCAATGCGATACAAACAAGTCTATGGTATGTTACCCAAGGAGCAACTAGAACAACTCAGCCCAGATGGTGCTGGAGGAGCGCCCTTCCCCTTAATCCACCCAGGGACGTAAACCAAGTCCAGCAGAGAGCCTGAAGCACCCCACCCCCAGTTGCATCCCTGGCAGCCCAACAGATGCTTGAAATGCTCCAATAACTCCAACATTAGCTTCAGTCACCCCGACAGACACAAGTTCTGCCACTTCCTTGGGATCTAAGCAGCCCCAGGAACTCCCAGAGCAGAGACCTTATTCCAGTATTTACTTTATTTGAAGCAATAAACGGTTTATTACAGTGGATTTGAAAGGTCCTCCATTGTCTTTGTAAACCTTTGCATTGTTAAACACATAAGCTGGCAATTTTCAGCAAAATGCATGTACTCAAAAAACACCAGAGTTTTGCATGTAATAAAAGGGTGAAGCCTTAGAACATGGAATATCAAGGCTTACAGAGACCTGAGAACACACAGAGAATGCCTGAGCTAGGATCTGTCATAGAGAAAAGACTGTCAGACTGGAAGGGCACCTCAAAGGGTCTATCAGAGATAGAAGAACCTGCACAATAGGGGAAGTCAGAGTGACCTCTACCATCCCAAAGGAGGATGGAAAAGCTCCTTCCAATACTAGCTTATGTGATCCTCATCAGAAAGCAGTCAGCTAGCTGCCAATTTCACTTCTCACTTTAAATGAGAGGGTAATGAGGGTCAGAAAGCTCCAGGGATGACCCAGGGTCACAAACCTAGGCTGTAGCTAGGGGTGGATGTAAATGTAACCCTTCTGACCCTAGGCCCAGGGTTTGAAGTCTTGAGTCACTAATGTCTCTGTCCTCAGTCCTTGGAGGAGGTCCTAGAAAATCCTGAAACACTTAGGGCATTCTGATTTTTTCCACAAATGTATTTTATGTTCATTACCCCTAATGTATAAGCAGGGAGAGGAAAATTTTTAAAACAAAACGTAACTGTGGATGATTAGCAGACTTCATTTCAGCACATACGCACATGTACATTTACATATACAGGCACAAGCAAAACAAATGAGCCGCATTTTTAATGTATTTTTTCTGTAATCAGTGGATTAAACTAATGATAGGCACGATAGTTAAGAAAAATAAAGTATAAAATATGCTCATAATTTGATAAATAGTTTTTATTTAAGAATATTGAAATTAACACTATTTTGATATTCTGAATTAAAACTCAAGTTTTTGACCATGAAGCCTAATGGAAAAAATGAATACAAAGTATCTGCAGTGGTTCTTAAAATATGAGGATGAACAAAATAATTCCTCTCAGAGAATTGATCAAATAAATCTGTCATTAATATCCCCTTTGTTTTTTGTAATAAATGGAAGGAATTTTTTGCTTTTTTTAATGTTTATTTTTTTATTTTTAGTTTTCAACATTCATTTCCACAAAATTTTGAGTTCCAAATTTTCTACCCATCTCTCCCCTCCATCCATCCAAAAATACCATGCATTCTGATTACTGCTTCCCCCAATCTGCCCTCCCTTCTATCACACCCCTCTCTTCCTTTATCCCCACCTTCTCTCTTGTCTTGTAGGGCAAGATCAATTTCTATACCCCATTACCTGTATTTCTTATTTCCCACTTGTATGCAGAAACAATTCTCAGCATTCATTCCTAAAATTTTGAGTTCTAACTTCTCTTCCTTCCTCCCTCCCCACTCATCCTCACTAAGAAGGCAAGCAACTCAATATAGGCTATGTATGCATAGTTTTGCAAACAACTTCCATAATAGTCATGTTGTGTAAGACTTACTGTATTTCTCTCCATCCTATCCTGCCCCTATTTGTTCAATTCTCTCTTTTGACCTTGTCTCTCCTCAAAAATGTTTACTTCTAATTATTCTCTGCTCCCATGTGCCTTCCCTTCCATCATTCCCCCACCTCACTTGGCCCCTTCTCTATTTTCCTGTAGTGTAAGATAGGTTTTCATACCAAATTGAGTGAGCATGTTATTCCCTCCTTAAGTCAAATGTGAAGAGAATAAGCTTCACTTTTCCCTCTCACCGCCCCACTTTTCTCCTCCATTGAAAAATTTTTTTCTTATCTCTTTTATGAGAGATAATTTGCCTCATTTTATTTTTCCCCTTCTCCTCCCAATATAATCCTCTCTCACCACTTAATTTTATTTTTTTAGATATCATCCCTTCCAGAAAAATTTTTGACTATAGAAGAGATAGAAAGCATTATGAAGTGAAAAATGGATAATTTTGATTACATTAAACTGAAAAGTTTTTTGCACAACCAAACCCAATGCAACCAAAATTCGGAGGGATGTATTATATTGGGAAAGAATTTTTACAGCTAGTCTTGGGGACAAAGGCCTCATTCCTGCAATATATAGAGAACTAAGTCAAATGTCAAATGTACAACAATACAAGTCATTCCCCAATTGATAAATGGTCAAAGGATATGAATAGACAATTTTCAGAGGAAGAAATTAAAGATATCTATAATCATATGAAAAACTGCTCTGTCACTTTTGATTAGAGAGATGCAAATCAAAACAACTCTGAGGTACCACATCACACCTATTAGATTAGCAAACATGACAGAACAGGAAAATTATAAATGTTGGAGAAGATATGGGAGAGTTGGAACACTAATTCATTGTTAGTGGAGCTATGAGTTGATCCAACCATTCTGGAGAGCAATTGAGAACTATACGCACATGTACATTTACATATACAGGCACAAAAGGGCTACAAAAGGGCTACAAAAATGTGTATACCCTTTGACCCAGCAATATCACTTCTAGCACTGTATCCCCGAGAGATCATAAAAATGGGAAAGGGTCCCACATGTACAAAAATATGTGTAGCAGCACTCTTTGTAGCTGCCAAAAACTGGAAATCAAAGGGATGCCCATCAATTGGGGAATGGCTGAATAAATTATAGTATATGAATGTAATAGAATACCATTGGGCCGTAAGAAACAATGAACAAGAAGACTTCAGAGATGCCTGGAAAGGCATATATGATCTGATGCTGAGTGAAAGGAGCAGAACCAGGAGAACTTTGTGTACAGCAATGACTACAGTGTGTGAGATTTTTTTCTGACAGACTTGGATCTTCATAGCAATGCAAGGACTTAAAAACATAATTCCCAATGGTCTTCTAAGGCAAAATGCCTTTCATATTCAGAGAAAGAACTATGTAATTCAATTGCAGAATGTGGCAGGTCATTTTGTGTGTGTGTGTATGTGTGTGTGTGTATTGTTTTGGTTTGTTATATGATTTCTCCCATTTACTTTAGTTATTCTACACAGAAATGACTATAGTGAAAATGTATTCAATAGGAAAGTATGTGTAGATCCTATATAGAACTGTATGCTGTCTTGGGGAGGGAGGGGGGTGGGGGGTAGGTAGCGGGAAAAGAACTAGGTTTTATGGTACTGATTGTAGAACATTAAAAATAAATAAAATGAATATATTAAAAAAAAAGATATCATCCCTTCCTCTTCAACTCACTCCGTACTCTCTGTCTGTATATATATGTATGTGTGTGTGAATGTGTGTGTGTATAATCTCTATAACTACCTAAATACTGAGAAAAATTTCAAGAGTTACAAATACTATCTTTCCATATAGGAACGTAAACAGTTCAACTTTAGTAAGTCCCTTATAATTTCTCTTTTCTGTTTATCTTTTTATATTTCTCTTGATTCGTGTGTTTAAAAGTCAAATTTTCTATTCAGCTCTGGTCCTTTCATCAAGAATGCTTGAAAATCCTCTATTTCATTGAATGACTATATTTATCCTGAAATATTATACTCAGTTTTCCTGGATAGGTGATTCTTGGTTTTAATCCTAGTTCCTTTGACTTTTGGAATATTCTATTCCAAGCCCTTTAATCCCTTAATGTAGAGGCTGCCAGATCTTGTGTTATCCTGATTGTATTTCCACAGTACTCAAATTGTTCCTGTCTAGTTGCTTGCAATATTCTCTCCTTGACCTGAGAACTTTGGAATTGGGCTATAGTATTCCTAGAAGTTTCTCTTTACATATCTCTTTCAGGAGGTGATCGGTGGACTCTTTCAATATTTATTTTGCCCTCTCGTTCTAGAATATCAGGGCAGTTTTCCCTGATAATTTCATGAAATATGATGTCTAGGTTCTTTTATTCATCATGGCTTTCCGGGAGTCCCATAATTTTTAAATTTTCTCTCTTGGATCTATTTTCCAGGTTAGTTGTTTTTTCAGTGACATATTTCACATTGTCTTCTATTTTTTCATTCTTTTGGTTTTGTTTTGTAATTTCTTGGTTTCTCATAAAGCTTCCATCTTCTCCATTCTAATTTTTAAAGTATTATTTTCTTCAGTGAGCTTTTGAACCTCCTTTTCCATTTGGATAATTTTGATTTTTAAAGCAATTTTCTCCTCGTTGACTTTTTGGTCTCTTTTGGCATTTGAGTTAATCTATTTTTAAAGGTTCTAATTTCTTCAGCATTTTTTTGGGTCTCCTTTAGCAAGCTATTGACTTGCTTTTCATTATTTTCTTTCATCACTCTCATTTCTCTTCCAAATTTTTCCTCCACCACTCTTACTTTATTTTCAAAATCCTGTTTGAGCTCTTCCATGGCCTAAGACAATTTCATATTTATTTTGGAGGTTTTGGATGCAGAAGCCTTGACTTCCTCTGATGGCATGCTTTAATCTTCCTCATCTGTAAGGATGGAAGAAAATGCCTGCTCACCAGAAAAACACACTTATTGTTTGTATTGTCTTATTCTTTTTCCCTTTTGGGGTCATTTTCTCAGCCAGTTACTTGACTTTTGTGTTCTTTGTCAAGGGGATGGCATACTCTGAGGATCTGAAAGTTCTCAGTTCCTCCAAGGTGGCACAATCAAGTGAGAGGAGTTTATTTCTCTCCTTGCCTGCACTCTGTTCTGTGAGCAGGATTCCCTCTCTAGTGCCTCCACCTGCTCCACCATGCCAACCAGCACTCCTGTTCACCCCAGGGTGGCCACTCAGGGCTGAGATACAGATCAGTTGATTAATTCCCTCAGGGGCTCTAGGCCAAGGCTCCGTGTTGAATAGAAGAATTAAAATGAATGGGAGAGACCATGAAGCAAAAAAAAAAACGGAACATAGTACATAAGAAAATGGTCTGCTTCATTCTGCAATCCAATTCCATAGTTCTTTCTCTGGTTGTGGTAGGTGTTTTGTCTCAAAAGTCCATTGAGAATAATTTAGGTCCTCGTGTTGCTATGAAGGGCTAAGTCTATCAGAAACAGTCCTCACATACTGTGGCTGTTATTGTATATAATGTTCTCCTGATTCTACTCCTTTCACTCAGCATCAGTTCATATACGTCCTTCCAGGCCTCTCTGAAGTCTTCCTGTTCATTATTTCTTATAGCACAATAGTATTCTATTATATTCATATACCACAACTTGTTCAGCCATTCCCCAGTTGATGGGCACTCCCTTGATTTCCAGTTCTTGACCACCACAAAGAGAATTGCTATAAATATTTTTGTACATTTTTGTGATCTCTTTAGGATGCTGTCCTAGAAGTGATATTACTGGGTCAAAGGGTATGCACATTTTTGTAGCATAGTTTTAGGCATAGTTCCAAATTACTCTCCAGAATTGCAATTAGTGTTCCAACTCCACCACATCTTCTCCAACACTTATCATCTCCTGTTTTGTCATGTTAGACAATCTGATAGATGTAATGTGGTACCTTAGAGATGTTTTGATTTTCATTTCTCTAATCAATAGTGATTTAGATCATTTTTTTATATGACCATAGATAACTTTAATTTCTTCCTCTGAAAACTGCTTGTTCATATCATTTGACTATTTATCAATTGGGGAATGACTTGTATTCTTATAAATTTGACTCAGTTGTCTCTATATTTTAGAAATGAGGCCTTTATCATAGATACTAGTTTCAAAAATTCTTTCCCAATTCTCTGCTTCTCTCCTAATCTTTGTTGCACTGAGTTTGTGCAAAAACTTTGCAATTTAATGTAATCAAAGTTATCCATTTTGCACTGCATAATGTTTTCTATTTATTGTCTGGTCATAAATTTCTCCATTCTCCATAAATCTGACAAATACACTATTCCTTGCTCCCCTAATTTGTTTATAGTGTCAGCCTTTATACCTAGAACATGTATCTATTTGGACTTTATTCTTGTGTACATTGTCAGGCATTGGTCTATGCCCAGTTTCAGCCACACTATTGTCCAGTTTTCCCAGCAGTTTTTGTCAAACAGTGAGTTCTTGTCCCAGTCAATTTCTTTTCTCTAAGATTGAATTGTAAGTATTCTATTCATCCTTCTGTTAATTTGGTTAATTTTTATTTTCCTAGATACTCATCCATTTCATTTAGGTTGTCAAGTTGATTGACATGTAATTGGACAAAATAGTGTCTAAAAATTGTTTCAGTTTTCTCTTCATTGGTTGTGAATTTATCCCTTTCATTTTTGATACTGTTAGACTAATTTTCTTCTTTTCTTTTTTAATAAAATTAAGCAATGGTTCATCTGTTTTATTTTCCCCCATAAAATCAGCTTCTCGTTTTATGTACAAGTTCGATGTTTTTCTTGCTTTCAATTTTGTTAATCTCTCCTTTGATTTTCAGAATTTTCAATTTGGTGTTTAATTGAGGGTGAAATAAAAATGGAAATGATTCACTTATCACTACCTGAAAGAGATCCCAAAAATTAAAACTCTCAGAAACATTATAGTCAAATTCCAGAGCTCCCAGGTCAACGACAAAGTATTGCAAGCAACTAAAATGAAACAATTCAAATATCTTGGAGCTACAGTCAGGATTACATAGGATTTGATAGCTTCCACATCACAGAACCAAAGGACTTGTAATATGACATTCTGGAAGGCAAAGAAGTTAGGAATAAAAAAATTGATCTTCAAATACAAGATACAACAGGAACATAAAAAGATAAAGAAAAAGAAACAAGAGAAACAAAAGAGATTAAATAAGGTTAAACTGTTTCTATTCCTATATGGCAAGATAATATTTGTAACTCTTAATAACTTTATCAGCATAAGACAATTAGGAGTATACATAGACAGAAGGTATGGATATAAGGTGACTTTAATGGAATGATACTCTCCCCTCCCCCCAACAAAAGAGGGTAAGAAAGAGAGAACTGAGAGAGCAATAGGAGATGGAGGAGGGAGAGAGATAGAATGGAGAAATTATCTCATATAAAAGAGGCATGAAAGAGTTATTATAATGAAGAGGTGGGTAAAGCTTGAACCTTATTCTAATTAGATTTGGCTCAAAGTGGGAATAACATACACACTCAGTTGGATACAGAGACATGTTTACCCTATAAGGAATTAAAAAGAGATGGGTATAAGAAAAGGGAGTTGGGACTAAAAGAGAGGACTGATTGGAGGAGGGGGTGATAAGAAGTAAAACACTTGTGAGGAGGGACAGGGTAAAGGTGAGAGAGAAGGATAAACAAGGAAAAAATAGCATGCAGGAAAATATACACTTAAGTTATCATAATTGTAAATGTGGAAAGATTAATTTACCCTAAAATGGAAGTGGAAAACAAAATAGATTAAAAACCAGAATCTTATAATATGTTGTTTGCAAGAAGCACATATGAAGCACAAAGTCACATGCAGAGTAAAGATAAGGAGCTGGAGTGGAATCCATGCTGCATCAGCTGAAGCAAAAATAGCATGGGTAGCAATCACGATCTCAGATAAAGCAAAATCAAAAATAGATCTAATTAAAAGAGATAAGGAAGGAAACTGTATCTTCCTGAAAGGTACAATAGACAGTGAAATAGTATCAATACTAAATATATATATATATACCAAATGTTATAGCATCTAAATTTTTGAAGAAGTTAAATGAATGGCTTACAGGAAGAAATAGAAGATAGAATTGTGGGTGACCTCAACTTTTCACTCTCAGAACTAGATAGCTCTAACCACAAAATAAACAAGAAAGAAGTAAAAGAGGTGAATAGAATTTTTGAAAAGTTTGATATGATAGAACTCTGGAGAAAACTGAATAGGAATAGAAAGAAATATACCTTTTTCTTATACATGGCACCTTTACAAAAACTGACCATATATTATAGCATAAAAGCCCCAAAACAAAATGCAGAAAAGCAGAAATATTAACTGCATCTTTTTCAGATCATAATGCAATAAAAATTATATTCAATAATGGGCAATGTAAAATAGATTAAAATTTAATTGAAAACTAATTGAATCCTAAAAAAATAAGTAGATCAAAGAATAAATCATAAAAACAATTGAAAATTTTATTAAAGAAAGTGACAATGAGACAACATACCAAAATTTATGGGATACAACCAAAATGGTACTTACAGGAAAAATTTGTATCTCTATCGCTTACATCAATAAAATAGAGAAAGAACAGAATGATATATTGGCCATGCAACTAAAAAATAGAAAAACAACAAATTCAAAATCCCCAATTAAATGGAGCTAAGTCATTTTGTGACAATGAAGGTTGGCTATAAGTAAGATTCAATGAGAGGCAATGTGTCTTAGTGAGTAGAGCTCACATGGGAGTTTTAATGCTGCCTCTAACATACTGGGTCTGTGTCCTTGGACAAGTTACTTAACCTCTCTGTGTCCTAGGCAACTCTCAAAGACTTTAAGTGGTAGAGAAGGTGCTGACTCACATTTCTAAAATCTTTTTCATCTCTAAGATGAATTCACAGGTTTCAACAAGAAAGGATAAGGTTTTAAAATAACAGACCATAGAGATGAAGGCAACTTTAAAAAATAAATTTATTCATTTTTCTTATAAGCATTTATAATCTGTGCCTTTCCCTTCACACACATCCCAAATACAATTCAGCAAATAAAAATTCAATTTTCCTTAAAAAATGAATTGGTTACCAAACAAACTCCCCCACTGGCTATCTCTGAACATGGAAATCTCTTATCTCTTTTCTGATAGGAAGAGTGGTGTTTCATTTTCTCTCTTTAGCCTGCCTGTTTATCATGACACTAATCAGAGTGGTAAAGTATTTTAGAATGGTTTTTTTTCTAGAATATTGTCACTAAATAAATTATCTTCCAGTTCTTCTGTTCCCTTTGTTTTGTACTGATTTGTAGAAGCCTTCCCAGCTTCCTCAGAAATTATTCATGTGATTATTTCTTAGGGCAAAATAACACTCCAGGATGTTCATATCATCCACTTTGTTTAGCCCCTCACCAAAATGAGAACACCCCTTTAGGTTTCAATTTTTGGATTCCATGAAAAGAGCTACCATAAATGTTGTACATATAGATTCTTTCCCTCATTCTTTCGTCTCTGCGGGGTATAGGCCCAGTAGTGGCATAATGGGGTCAAAGGTTAGACACAACTTACTAATTTGTTGGATATAAATTATAATGCTTTCCTGAACGGTTGGACCAATTCATAGCTTCACCTACAGTACACTAAAGCTCCTGTTTTCCCACAGCCCCTCCAGCATTTGTCATTTTTCCCTTGTGTCATCTTTGCCACTCTGAGGTAGGTAAAGTAAAACCTGGAAGTTGTTTTTAATCTTTACGTATATTGCTGTTGATAGTTTCAGGTTTTTTTTCCTTTCAAAGCTTCTGCTCATTTATGTGACTACTTATCAATTGGGAAATGGCTTTAGATCTTATAAATTGGAATCAGTTCCTCATATATATTGAATGAGAGACCTTTATCAGAGAAACTTCCTGCAAAATTTTTTTTGTTACTTTTTTATTCTAATTTTACCAATATTATGTAAAATGTGCTAAATATTTTTAACTTTGAGATAATCACGATTGTCCACTTTATGCTA
>CM053775.1:42510066-42530045 GCA_028658325.1 Potorous gilbertii
TACTGCTATATAATATGATTTGAGATCTGGTAGGGCTAGACCACCTTCCCTAGCATTTCTTTTCATTGGTTTCCTTGATATTTTGAAGCTTTTGTTCTTCCAGATGAATTTTGATATTATTTTTTCTAACTCTAGAAAATAATTTTCTCATAGTTTGATTAGTATGGCACTGAGTCAGTAAATTAATTTAGGTAGAATTTTCATTTTTATTATATTGCCTCAGCCTACCCATGAACAACTGATGTTTTCCCACTTACTTAGATCTGACTTTATTTGTGTGAAAAGTGTTTTGTAATTGTGTTCATATAGTCCTGAGGTTTGTTTTAGCAGGTAGACTCCCAGATATTTTATAGTGTCTGCCATAGCTCTGCAATACAGTTTTAATTTTTGACCATCACCTTCCACAATCTTCCTTCTTTCAGCTCCCCTCCCTTATGCTCCACTTTTCATGTAGTACTTCTTCCCTCCCTTTTAGCCTCCCCTCCCTTTTCTTTCCCCCTTCCCCTCCTGCTGCTTATAGAGCTAGTTAGATTTCTATGCTTAACTGAGTTTGTTGTTCCCTCCTTGAACCACATCAGATGAGAGTAATTCTCAAACAATGCTCATCTCCCTCTTTCCCTCTACTGCAGTATATTTTTGTGCCTCTTCCTGTGATGTAATTTACCATTTTCTGCCTCCTCCTTTTCATATCTCCCATTACAATCCCTTTGCATCCTTAAATCACATTTTTATTGTCACATCATTTACTTTATATCCGCTCCCTCTATCTATGTATATCCCTTTTATATATCATGATAAAAATACATTTCTCAAGATTAACAAATATCATCTTCCTTTATAAGGATGTAAACAGTTTGCCCATATCAAATAACAAGTTTTTTCCCCTGTTTACCTTTTTATGCCTCTCTTGAGGCTTGTGTTTGAAGATTGAATTTTCTGTTGAGTTCTGGCCTTTTCATCAGGAAAGGTCTGGAAATCCCTTATTTCATTGAATGTCCATCTCCTTGCCTGAAATATTATGTTCAACTTTGCTGGGTAATTTATCCTTGGTTGTAGTCCCAGCTTCTTTTTCTTACGGAATCCCACATTCCAAATCCTTTGATCTTTTAATGTAGAAGGTGCAAGGTCCTGTGTGATCCTGACTGTAGCTCCTTGATATTTGAATGGTTTCTTTCCAGCTGCCTGCAGTATCTTCTCCTTCACTTGATAATTCTAGAATTTGGCAACGATATTCCTTGGTGTTTTTAGTTTGGGATTCCTTTCAGGAGGTGAACAGTGGATTCTTTCAATGACTATTTTGCCCTTTGGATCTAGGACTTCTGGGCAGTTTTCCATGATGATTCCTTTGAAGATATTGTCCAGGCTCTTTTGTCATCATGGCTTTCTGGTAGACCAATAATTCTTAGATTTTCTCTCCTGAATCTATTTTCCAGGTCAGTTGTTTTTCCAATTAGGTTTTTACATTTTCTTCTATCTTTTGATTCTTTAGATTCTGTTTGACTGACTCTTGATATCTCAGAGTCATTAGCTTCTACGTGCCCAATTCTAATTTTTATCAAATTGTTTTCTTCAGTTAGCTTTTGCATCTCCTTTTCCATCAGTCCAATTGTTCCTTTTAAGGAGTTATTTTTTCCTGTTAAGTTTTGTACTTCCTTTTCCATTTGTCTAATTTTCCTTTTAATTTCTTCCGTGATTTCATTTTTCATATTTTTAAAATCATTGTCTAGTTTTTCTTTTATTTCTCTAATTTTGTTTTTAAAATCTTTCTTCAGCTCTTCCAAGAATGCTCTTTGGGTTTCAGAACAGTTCATATTCCCTTCTGATGTTTCAGATGGGATAGAGTCTCAAGACCTCTTTGGTATTCATGTTTTGATCCTTATCCCCATAGAAGGATTCTATGGTCTTTTCCTCTTTGCTTTTTACTCATGATGGTCACCCTTTTCTTTGCTTTTAAAGTAGATCTCTGCTTCTGGGACACAAGTGGCTCTGTCCCACAGTTCTTGTGCCTTGAACTTGAGGCTTTGCATGTGTGGCCTCTGGTTCCTTCAGCTAGAAGCTAAAATGCTGCAGCTTACCTGGTGCTGAGCTGGCTGGTGTGAGAAAGCAGAGGCCAGATGAAGTCTTTCTGGGTTTTCTAGGAGTTGTCCTGGAGCTAGCTGTGTTAAGTGTGGGGGAAGGGTGATCTGGCCACAAAAGGTCTCCTCTGCTGAACTAGAACATAGGCAAACTCAGTGATTGGTGAAGTTGTCTATGCCAGTGTCTTCCCGATTCCCCTGGGATGCTGAGGCACACCTGGGATCCTGGTGTTGGTGGTTGTGGGCTCCACCCCCCCAGGGGCTCACAATCTCCTCCCAGTTTACTGAGGTGGGGCTATCTGGAACAACTCTGGTCCTGCACTTGTCCCCTTCAGCTACACCAAGCAGGACCCTCCTTAGTGATTTTCCTAGCCTCACATGCTAAGAGACTGTTTCCCCCTTCACCTGATCCCACCATTTCAGGATTTTTCCTGGGGAAATATTTTATAAGTGTTTCAAGATCATCAAGGGGAGAGGTAGAACATTTACCAATCACTCCGCCATCTGGCGTCATTCTTTCTCCAGAGGTTCCTGATGACCTTGGGGTATGGAGTGTGGTGTCTATGAAGAACAGATGGTGTTGGTCTGATCATCAAGTGGTCTGGCAACTCTCAGGGCACAGTGGTCTCTGAAGTTCTTGTTAGCCTTATTGATTGCTTTATTTTTTTTAAGGCCAAATCATTTTTCTTTCAAATGTCCTACTATACAGTCTGTTCTCTGGGTCCTGCTCACTTTATTTTTAATCAATTCATTTCAGTCTCTGAATCAATCATTTACTAATTATAGCACTATAACATTGTATTTCTATCTCAACATTTATGTAGGCATCCCTCAAGTGATGGGTATGCATTTTGTTTCCAGGACCTCACTACTAAAAAAGGTACAATGGGTCTTTTTCTTCTGTCTTTGCTCTCTTTGGAGTGTTCACCTAGTAGTTGTATTGCTGGGTCGATGGGTATGCACAGTTTAGTGATTTTGGGGGTATAGTTCCAGATTGCTTTCCAGAAAATTTGGATCAATTCTCATTTCCATTAAGAGTTCCTGTCCTTAACCACTTAAGCTATTGTTTTCTTTTCCTTGTCCTTTTTGACAATCTTCTGGTTATGAGGCCACAACACTGAGAAGTTTAAATTTGCTTTTCTTTCATCATTAGTGATTTTGAGCATGCTTTCATGTAGTTATTGATAGCTTACCTTTTTTTGAGAACTCCCTGTTCATTTCTTTTCACCATTTATCTATTGGGGAAGGGCTTTTATTCTTATATATTTGTCTCAAATTTGCCTATATGTTTTGCATAGTATACCTTTATTAGAAAAATTTACTACAGTGATTGTCTCCCAACCCACAGTCTACTATTTTATTTTTAATTCGGACCTCTTTGATCTCATTTTCTTAAAAAAAGTTTTTCAATTTTATGTCATTAAAGCTGTCTCTCACCCATAAGTCTCTATTTGGTGATAAATAAATAAACAAACAGATAAATGAATAAATAAATAAATAAGCAAATAAACATAAATAAATAAATGGATGGATGGATGAATTCCTCAGCCATAGCAGGAAAAATAGCTCCTTTCTCCTCTAATTTCTTAATGATCTGACCTTCAAACTAGGACACAACCATTTGAAGTTTATGGTTTTATATGGTGTGAGGTGCAGGGATGGGGAAACTGCAGCCTCCTAGGTCCTTGGGTGTATCCATTGGTCCAAATCCAAATTTTACTGAACAAATCCTTTTATTAAAGGAATTTGTTCTGTGAAGTTTGGATTCAGCCAAAGGGCCACACTTGAGGACCTAGAGGTCCACATGTAGTCTTGTGGCAGCAGGTTCTCCACCCATAGACTGTGAGCTATTAGTTCAAGCTTAATTTCTTCCATGTTGTTCTCTAATTTTTCAAGTACAATAATATGTTGTTACCTATCCAGTGGGTAGGTAATAGTGGGGATAACCCACTACTTGGCATTTCGGAGTTTCTCAAACCAATGCTATTATATTCAGGGACTTTGGGATCTTGTATGCTTAATTTGTTGCACGGATCAATTTTTCTATTTAAAAAAAGGTACCAAATTCTTTGGATAATTATTGCTTTATGGTATGGCTACCTTACTTTCTTCCCATTTTTTTCATGTTTTCCCTATAGCTTTTTCATCATGTATATCTCCAGATGAATTTTAGTAGATCTTTGATAGTTTGGTACAATGCTAAATCTGCAAGTTATTTGATGTATTGATGTCATTTTTATTAGATGAGCTTGACTCATGAGAACTCATATGGTTTAGTGAATAAACAATTAGCTTTACAGCCCTGATGACCTACCCAAGTCCTTCTTCTGACACACATTGGCTGTGATCCTGAGCTAGTCTCTGAAACTCTCAGTGCTTTAGGCAGCTCACCAAGAGTCTAAATTACAGAGAAGGTACCAGACCTAGGAGGAGCTTCCTCCTTGGGGAATTCCCTATTAAAACGAAATCATTGGTCTACTCTCTAGCCCATCTCTAGCATGGCACATCCTTGAACAATCGATTGTCTAAAATTATCTGTCACCCTTTATTTTTGTAGAGCGCGTTTTGATGTTGGATTCATATAATTCCTAAGTATGGCTTTATAGGCAGTCTCCCACATCTTCTCTAAATTCTGTGTTTTCAATGGAATTGCTCGTTCCATCTCTGCTGGGTTTTGTTAGTAAAACACAGAAAGGTTGACTACTTGTGGGGGTTTGTTTTTATATCCTACTACTTTATCGAATATTTTACTTACTTCTTTTACTATTTTAGTTAACTCTAGGGTCCCTAAAATATCACATCAACTGAATCAACTGTAAAAAGTGACAATTTTGTTTCTTGTTTACCTGTGGTCATTCCCTCTTTTTTTACCTTTTCTCTAATTGCTACACCTAGCATTGCTACTACTCTGTTGAATAAAAGTGTTACCAATAAATATTCTTGCTTTACCCTTAGTCTTATTGGAAAGGCCTCTTGTGCTTCCCCATGAAAGATAAAGCTTTTGAGGAAATATACTATCCCTTTTGTTAAAAATAATTAGAAGTATAGAAATAAAGGTTGAATTCATTAATAGGGTGAACAGTATCTAAAATCAAGATAAACACAGTATCTATTGATATAATTATGTATTATTCTTCTCAAAAAATTAATGTGACTTATTTTCTTAATATTGAACCAGACAGGCATTTCTAGTATAAACACAATCTGGCTACACTAACGTTTTTGTAATATATATTCTGGGAGCTTCTTTGCTCCCACTATTTTATTCAGTATTTTTATTTATATTCATCGGAGAGAATGGTCTATCAACTTTCTTGCCTTGAATTTTGTATTTAAAATCATATTTTTTCCCAATGGAGTTTCCTTATTTTAAGAAACAATTTATGTAAAACTGAATTGTTCTTTAAAGATTCACTAGAATTCATTTGTAAATCCATTTGTTCCTTGGGTTCTTTCTCTCCCCTCTTCTCAACCTTTGCAAGTTCGTTTATGGTTTGTTCATTTTCTTTTTGTTTTATTAATCTGGATACTTTATTTTTTTTGTAAATATTCATCCCTTTATCATTTTTTTTAGCATAAAATTGAGAAAAAAGAATTTCTAATAGTTTCCTTTCTTGCATCTGCCTCAGGTCTCTTCCCACACCAATCCATCCTTCCCTCAGCCACCAAAGTGATTGTCCTAAAGCATAGGTTTGACTATACCACCCCTGTCTGTCTCTCTGTCTGTCTCTCTGTCTCTGTCTCTGTCTCTCTCTCTCTCTTCTCCCTTCCCTCTCCAGCACCAACCCATTCCCTCCAGGATCAAATACAAAATCCTCTGTCTGGTATTCAATGCCCTTCCTAAGCTCACTCCCTCCTACCTTCCCAGTCTTCTTACACCTTACTCCCTTCCATATACTCTTCAATTTAGTGACACTGGCCTCTTGGCTGCTCCACCAAAACAGCCCAACTCTGTTAATTATGTCCTATTTATCCTGTACATATTTGTTTGCTTACTATCTCCCCTCCCCCCATATGATGAGCTCGGAAAGCAGGGACTGTCTTTAGCCTCTTTTTCTATCCCCACTGTTTAGCACAGTAATTGACGCATAGTAGGCGCTTATTAAATGTCAATTGATTGGCTGATCTCCATCTTTTGATTCCCATTTAAAAAATCCTGGTAATTTGGTTGTCCTTTAAAAAAAAACAATTAGCTGTCTGTGTATATTTCCTCAAATTTGAGTCTTCTTTTATTTTCAGAATTTTTCTTTCTGTGCAGTTTGAGTTTTTTCTATTTATTTCTTTTACAGGATTTCTTTTCTTTTGGTCTTTCCGTTTTCTCTTATTTAAGAATATATTTGGAAAAAGTAAATTGTACGTAAGGATTGCTTTGCCTGAATCCTGCAAGTATGATGGGTCATTTTATCAATTTATTCTATGAAAGGATCTCTTTTTCTAATCTGTCATTTTTTCTTTCTCATTCCAGCTCTGGCCAGATGTCTGACGCGTAGGAGGAGCTCAGCAAATCTAGATTGACAGTCAGACTGATTTGTTCTGCGGGGGCGGCCCCCTCTCCCAGGCTCCCCCTCCCCACCCCGGAGTCACGACATGCTTTCCATTGGCTGAATCAATCCTCGCCTCCCGAGGTGACGTCACAGGTCTCCTCCTTTCTGCGGTTTTCACCTGGGCTGGGGTGTTGCGCATTCTGTGAAAACGAGCTGCCAGCAACTCTAGCTCCATCCGCCTCCTACCCCCGGTCCCGGGCCTGGCTGATTCCCCAGTAGAAGTCCCCTGTGTGTGGCAGGTAAGTCCCTTTACTCCCTCCCTTCCCTCCCTAGAACCCCACAGGGGTGTAGCTGTTCGCTCCCCCCACCCCACCCTCACCCCCAGACCTCAGTCTCGGGCCTTTTAGGCTTAACTCATGGATAGATCTGCAGCTGGATGTTCCCAGGCATCTGTCTGTCTGTCTGTCGTGAGGGATGGAGGTCCCCCGGGAACGCATCCAGTGATTTTCCACCTCCCCACCCCAACTACAGCGGCCCCCTCCCCACTATCGCTCCACCGCTTCCCCCTCCCCCTCAGCCCCTCTGTGGAGCGCCACCCAGAAGGTGGGATTGGTGGGGGGTGGTGGTGAAAACGGTGACTGTCTACTAAACACCTCTTATTTTTCTATCTTTCCATTTTCATTCATTATTATTCTGGACTCAACAAACGCCCGATCAAACAAACATTTCCATGTACATTATACAACTGAAAAAGGAGGCTGTCCATACACCTGTTGATCTTGTCATCTATAGCTTCGTTTTTAGATTTTCTTTAAACTATATAATAAATTCAGTCTGTATTTTTCAAAGCTGTCAGTGCTTCTTTCTGGCCTTCTGTTCTAGTCTGCTTTTGTTTTTTGGTGGTTTTTTTTTTTTTGGTTTTTTATATTTGTTTGGTTTGATTGTAAGATGCCTTAGCGACCATCTCTTTTTTTCTTTCCCCTATCTCTGTCTTCTCTCCCTCCTACACCCCACCTCATTAAAAAAAGAAAGAAAGAAAGATAGCCTTTGTAACATATATACATGGTCAAGCAAAAAAAAATCTCCAGTTTATCTGTATCTGAAAATGTGTCTTATTCTGCATCTAGATTTCCTCAGCTGTCAAGATGCGGGTCCAGTGCTTCATCATCAGTCTTCTAAGATCTTAATTGGTCATTGCTTTGATCAGAGTTCTGACGTCTTTCCAAGGGTAAACCCCACCTTTTTTAGGCTCACTGAACTGAATGCAGAGCTAATATAGCTTTGTGAGGCCAGCCAGGTATGCACAACACCCCATCTTAAATAGTTAAAAATGCACAGAAGGATGGTTGTAACCATTGGATATCTAACCAATTTAAATAGACTGGGAAGAGTAATTATTTATTTTAAAGGTTTTTAAAATTTATTTTTATAAGCCTTTATTATTACTTCCTTCCAGTAGCACCCCCTTCCCCACAACAACGACAAAACCCTCACAATAAATATGCACATTCTAGCAGAACTAATTCTCATCCTGACCATGTCCAAATAGGCAGGCGTCGTTCTGAATTTTCAATCCATCCCCTCTCTGGCAGGAGGTGGGTAGTATGATTCAACTACAGTTCTCTGGACTGCATTAAGTTGGGTTCTAAAAGGTTTTTTTTCTTAAATTTTTTTTCTCTATATAATGTTGTCACTGGGTAAGTTGTTCTAGTTCTGCTCATTTCAGTCGGTATCAGGTATTGAGTTCTTCCAAGGTTCCTCTGAAACTGTTCATTTCTTGTGGTACAATAAAATATTATGCTACTATTACAGTCATTGACCATAATTTACTTATGTTATTGTACGTGGATACCCCCTTAGTTTCCAGGTTGGGGCTACTTCAAAAAGTGCTTCTATAAATATTTTTGTATGTATGGTCCTTTTCCTTTGTTCCCAATGAAGTCTAAGCCCAGTGGTATTATAGATGGGCCACAATTTACAAACTTTTGGGGTACAATTATAACTTGTTTCCCAATATGTATGGACCTGTTTGCATCTCTACTAGCAATGATTTCTGTGTGCCCATTTTCCTGCTGCCTCTGCAACATTTGTCATTTTGTTCATTAATAGTAAATATTTATTAAGTACCTACTATGTGCCAGCCACTGTGTTAAGCACTGGGGATACAAATACCAAAAAGAAAGACAGTCCCTGTCTCAAGAAATTTACAATTTAATGGAGGAAGATCACACCTACATACACACACACACACACACACATACACACACACGTGTGTGTGTGTGTGTGTGTGTGTGTGTGTGTGTGTGTATGAGGGAGGGAGGTTTCATTTTTCATCCTTGTCAACCACTCTGATGGGTGGGAGGTAGAGCCTCAGACTTACTTTAATTTACATTTCTCTAATCATTAGTAACTTGGAGCATTTTATCATGTGGTTGCTGACTTCTGAGATTTCTTCCTTTGAAGCCTACTTTTTCAGTCTTTGACTATTTATCTATTGGTTCATGGCTCTTAGTCTGATAAATTTGAATCAATTATGTATACATATATATTGTATACATACATATACACACATGTATGTATATATGTGTATATATCACACATATTATAAGTCTTTAATAGCGAAATTTGCTGCAAATTTTCCCACATTAAACTTTTACCCTTCTAATTTTAATGGCATTAGATTTGTTTGTGCAAAAGCTTTTTCAATTTTATGCAATTGAAATTGTTCATTTTATTTTCTGTGATTATCTGTAGATGTGAAAGGTAATTATTTTCCCCTTGGTTTTCTGGTTTCTCCATAGCCTATAATTTGTGTTCTTAACCATAGTGGATGACACTTCAGGCTTTCTTTGTAAAATGCTACACAATATGAACAATGTTGCCACATGGACAGGGCTGTATTTTAATGGGACAAGGTGCATATAATTATATATAACAATTATATAATTATGTAACAAAAAAGGTACTGCCCATTCAGTTCCATGATTAAAAATCTCGAGATTTCTGTCATGACAGAGAAGGACACTTACCTTGACCTCAGAATTCCTAGGGGGTTCCACAATATAAATTCATTCCATGATGCTATACTCATTATACCATCAGATTTGTACCTAGTGGACAGGGTGGATCTAGCACCCTGCTAACTCTAATGTACCCTGTGTCTCTTTTTGTTTAAATAATGTTATAGTCACCCCAAATATCTTGAACCTCTTGGATAGAATAATTAAAAAGAATGGGAAAATAGAATTGTACCTACCTCAAAGAACCAGACTACCTGATGGATTATTGATGATATTCAGAAATGCTTCATATTTGTCTAGGTTTGTTATATGTAATGCTACACTACTAAAGTTGTTCATTGTTCGGATTAATTTTTTAGTTGACTTTTTAAAGTCAATCTGCATAAAGTGATTGTTTTTTCTTTGCCAATATTTACTTCTTCAAAATGTTTTTATTGTCTTATTTCTATGCCTTGAATTTGTAGTAAAATATTGAAAGGCAATGGTAATAATGGACATCCTTGTTTCACCCCTGGTCTTGTTGGAAAGACTTGTCGCTAATCCCCATTAAAGCTATTGCTTGCTCTTAGTTTTATATATAGTTCTTATCATTTTAAGGAACTTTCCAATTATTCCTATGCTTTTCAATTTTTTAAAGTGGGAATTGCTATTTATAAAAACCTTTTTATGCTTCTATTGGAATAATAATATGATTTTGTGAATTTTGTTGGTAAATTATGTTTATAGTTTTCCTAATATAGAACTAGACCTATATTCCTGGCATAAATGGAACATGATCCTAGTACAAGGGTCAGGAACCTGTGGCCTTGAGGCCACATGTGGCCTTCTAGTTTCTTGGGTATGGTCTTTTGACTAAGTTTAAGTTTTACAGAAAAATCCTTTTATTAACAGGATTTGTTCTTTGAAGTTTGGATTCAGTCAAAGGGTTGCACTTGAGAACTTAGAGAGCCTTGACGCTGCAGGTTCCCCACCCTTGTACAAGTGTATATCAATGTAGCCTCCTTGCTAATAATTTATTTAAAGTTTTCTTGTCAATAATCAATATCAAAATTGGTTTATATATTTTTCTCCTTTTGACTCCCTGTATTTAGTTACCAGATTTTTATCATAGAAAGGATTTTTTAGGATCCTATCTTGACCACTATTTACCTCTTTATGTAGTATTTGAATTAATGTTTTTAAATGTTAGGGAGAATTTGGTTTTTTTCTTTGGCTAACTTAAAAAAATTTTTTAACATTCATTTCTTTTATTTTGAGTTCCAAATACTCTCCCTCCACCCATTCCTTCACCTACTCATTGAGATGGCATGTGATATACATGATCCATAAGATATTTCCATATTAGCCATTGTTGCAAAATAAAAAGCAAGAAAAATAAAGCAAATTTTAAAAAATATGCTTCCATCTGCACTCAGAGTTCATCAGTCCTCTCTGTGGAAATGATCAAGAGTGATTTAGAGCATTTTTTTCTGAATGACTAATGATAACCTTATTTCTTCTTCTTAATATAATTTTTCATATTAGGTGGTAAATGGCTTTTATTTTTATCAATTTGGCTTCATTTCCTTATCTGACAGATATATTTTTCCATACTCCCCTAATTTGTCTAAATCTTTTTACCCATTTTGATCTTATCTTGGTATAGTGTAAGATGTTGGTCTAAGCCTACTTTCTGTCAATATGCTTTCCAGTTTTCCCAGCAATCTTTGTCAGATACTAAGTTTTTGTCCCAAAAGCTTAGATCTTTGGGTTACTCAAACACTAGATTACTATGGTTGTTTACTACTGTGTGTTATATGCCTAACCTGTAATGCTGATCCAGCACTCTATTTCTTAGCCAGTAACAGATTGTTTTGATGATTACTGTTTTATTACACAGTTTGAGATCAGACATTGCTTAGCAGCCTTCATTCACGTTTTTTTCATTGTTTTCCTTGATATTCTTGATCTCTTGTTCTTCCAAATGAATATTGTTATTATTTTTTCTACCTTTATACAATAATTCTTTGGTAGTTTGATTGGCATGGCATTGAATAACTAAATTAATTTGGGCAGAATTATCAGTTTCATTTCATTGACTCAGCCTATCCATGAACAATTAATATTTCTCCAGTTGTTTAGATATGTCTTTATGTGAAAAGTGTTTTATAATTGTATTTGTATAGTTTCTAAGTTTGTCTTGCCCATAGATTCCCACATAGTTTATATTGAACTGTTATTTTAAATGGAAATTTTCTGTTTAGCTCTTCCTATTAATTTGGAAGGGAGATAAAATATAGAAATGAAGCTGATTTATATGGGTTTCTTTTATACTCTAAAACCTTGCTGAAATTGTTCATTATTTCAACTAGTTTTTGAGTTGTTTCTCTAAGATTATCTAAGTATACCATCATATCTTCTATACAAAATGGTTTTGCTTTCTTATTACCTACTTCAATTCTTTTTCTTGTCTGATTGCTATAACTAGCATTTCTAGTACAATATTAAATGATAGTGGTGACAATGGATATCCTTGCTTCATCCCTGATCATACTGGAAAGGGTTCTACGTTTTCTCCATTACAGATAATGCTTGTTCTGGGTTTTAGATAAGTATTCATTTTAGTAAATCCTGCACTTATTTCTTTGTTTTTTATAAGAATGAGTGTTGTATTTTGTCAAAAGTTCTTTCTGTACCTATTGAGATAATCATATGATTTTTGTTGTTTCTGTTAGTGATATGGTCAATTATGTTTATTTCTCAATACTGAATCAGTCTTACATCACTAGTATAAGTAGCACCTGGTCTTAGTGTATGGTCTTTGTGACATATAACTGTAATTTTCTTGCTAATATTTTGTTTAAAATACTTTGTACCAATATTCATTTTGAAAATGAGTTTGCAGTTTTCTTTCTCTGCTTCTGTTCTCCCTGGTTTAGGTATCAAAACTATATTTGTGTCATAGAAGGAATTTGGTAGGACTCCTTCTTTGTCTATTTTGTGAAAGAGATAAATGTTAGGGAAAATTGTCTTGTAAATTCATCTGGTCCTGGAGATTTTTCTTAGGAAGCTAATTTGTTGCTAGTTCAATTACTTTTCCTAAGATTGGGTTATTCAAGGATTCTATTTCCTTTTCTCTTAATCTGGGCAATTTATATTTTTGTAAGTTTTTATCCATTTCATTGAGATAGTTTTATTGGCATATAATTGGGCAAAATAACTCATAATAATTGCTTTAATTTCATATTTATTGGTAGTTCATCTTTTTTTTCATTTTGATACTGGTAATTTGGTTTTCTTTTACTTTTAATCAAATTAAAAATGATTTATTTAATTTATAGATTTTTTTTCATAAAACCGGCTTCTAGTTGTATTTGTTACTTCAATGGGTCTTTTAACTCTCAATTTTATTAATCTTTCCTGTAAATTTTAGGATATTTACTTTAGTGTTTAGTTAGAAATTGTCCTTTTTTGTTGTTTCTAGTTGCATGTTTAGTTCATTGATGCATTCTTTTTCTTCTTTATTGATGTAAAATTTCCACTACATACTACTTTGCATCTCACAATTTTTAGTTTTGTCTTATTATTGTCATTATCTTCCCCTTCACCCTTCCCCAGTTGCAAGGTATTTATTGGGCCAGAGAAAATATGTTGTAATTTGAAAACCTTTACACTATTTGATTACCAGCCTCTTATCTTGTTCTTCAACAAATGTGAAATTGATGCAAAATAAAGAGAAAAAGAAGAAAATAATGAACACAACTGATCAGTACATTGAAAAGGTTTGAAAATATGTGCAATATGTAATCTCTGTGGACCTCCCACCTCTGCTAAAGGTTGCACTATGAGCGTATTCTAATACTGCTTCTTTCAACACATTTCCTTATAATTTTGTGCTATATAACTATGTCTGTGTATATTTGCATATGCCTATATATCTATATTTGCATTTTGTTTGTTCTTTCTACTTACATTATTGAAATCTTTGTGTGTATTGGTTTCTTTACTCTCTTTACTTGACTCTGCCTCAGTTCCTATAAGTCTTTCTATAGTTCTCTGTATTCATCTTCATCCTTTCTTATGGCATATTAATATTCCATTTACATTTGTGCACCACAGTTTCTTTTAGCAATTCCCCAATTGGGAATCTACTTTGTTTCTAATTTTTGCTAACTCTACAAGTGTTGCTATAAATAATTTTTCCATATGGACATTTCTTTTTGTCAGTGGCCTCTTTGAGGAATAAACCCAGTAGTGGAGTTTGGGGGTCAAAGGGTATGGATATTTTATTCACTTTCTTTGTATAATTCCAAATTCCTTTACAAAATGGATGTACCAATTCACAACTCCAGGAGCAATTCATCAGTGTGCTTAATTTCCCACAATCCCTCCAATACTAATTATTCCCATCTTTTGTCATTTTGCCAATTTTCAAGGTGTAAGGTGGAACCATTTCTCTTAGCACTGATTCCAAGCATTTGTGTATGTGTGTGTGTGTGGTTGTGTTACTCCTCTGTGAATTGTTTGCTCATGTTCTTTTACCACTTATCTAATAGTGAATCACTCTTGCTTTCTTATGTATCTATTAATTGTTTATATATCTGGATACCAACACCCTTTAAGAGCAATTTGATACAAAGATGTTTTTTCCCATTTAACCACTTCTTTCCTTATCCGAGGTGCATTCACTTTGTCTATGCAGAAGCTTTTCTGTTTTATGCAATCTAAGTTATTTATTTTATCTTTTGTAATTGCCTCTATCACTTGTTTGGTTAAGAATATATATCCTACCTATAACTGTGAGAGATTATATGGTCTGTTTCTCTTCTAATATTTGTATTATATGTTCTTAGTAGTAAAGTCACATATCCATTTTGGAATATAGTGCAATCTTAGCCTAATTTATGCAAGACTGCTTTCCCATTTCTCAGCAGTTATTATCAAATTGAGAGTTCTAACATATGTTTTCCACCATATTGTGTTATTAAGTTGTTATTGATTCTTCCTTGTCTAGTCTTTTACATCACTCTTCCTCTCTACCTATAACCAATCCAAGATGGTTCTCATGACTGCTGTTTTATAATATAGTTTGAATTCTTGAGGTATTCACTCTTCAGTCCTACTTCATTTGATAATTTCACTTGATATTTTAGATTTTGGTTTTTCCAAATGAATTTTGTTATTCTTTTATAAAATTCTATAAAGTATCCCCCCAGGTAATTTGACTGGCATGGTATTAGAAGGCTAAATTAACTTGTAGTTTTATCATTTTTATCTATTGGCACAGCCCGGCTAAGAGCACTGGCATTTATATTGTCCTTCATTTCTTGAAGGAACACTCTGAATCTCTGTAAGTGTTTTGTGTGTATTTGTAGATTGATCCACACATATTTTAAGCCTTTCCTAGTTATTTGGAAGTTATTTTCCTTTCTATTATTTCTTATTGTATTTTGTTATTATTACATAAAAATGCAGTTGATTTTTGAAGGTTTATATTCTGGTTTGTCTTAGGTTGAAATGAACTTGTGGAGCCAATCCTTGAAATAATAGTTTATTGAAAAGAGGAAAATAGAGTGCATGCATGTAGGTAGCCTCAGAGAGACTGTGAGGGAAATCCACAAGAGCAGCTCTTTTTATACAGACCACAGAGTGGGAACTTCTCTAGGTATCTAAAAGTAATTCATGCGCAGTACAGTTGTTTCTCAGAGCTTATATCAATATGATTTTTTCAGATCTTATTTCAATTAAATTTATTTCCATATAACTAATTTTCAGAATATTCATCCAGCTGTTTTTTCATTGGCATGTTTATCATGACCTATGCACCTCTATAATGTTGGCAAAACATTGACAGAATGACCTATTTTTCTGGTTTTATTATGTGCACATGGTCATGGCAGAAGGAAAGGAGCTACACAAAACTACTTTCCTAAAACTAGGCTATGTTAAAATTTAACCTTCACTTACTCTTACATTCTCTTGTTTTATGCTATTTTATAGTATCACCCACTTAGAGAATTAAGATCTTTTCAAGAACCATACTGACTTATGTACATAACCATACTGTACTTATATACGTTCTCAGGTCTTTAAGTAATATGTGTAGAAGTGCAGTATAACTAACAAAACTAAAAAAAATATCATGATAGGATCAATCAGAATCTTTAGAACAATATTTGCATTCAGGAAATATCTTTTAAGATAAACCTTTCACTAACTTCCAGTGTATTTCAGATCCTGGATAACATTAAGGTTTTTGGTAAACACTTGTGTGCAACATTCAGTTATTTTCCATTTGAAGCACAGGTTTCTAATTCTGTCATGTTGGGTTTAGCTTTTTCCTTCATAATAGCGAACATTATAGTAATAGCTAACATTTACATAGCACTATATGCCAGGCACTAGGGAGAAAGGGAGGGAGAGAAGGAAGAAGTGGAAGGTGGATGGAGATGAAATGGAAGAGAAAAGAAAAAGAAGGGAAAGAGAGACAGATGGAGAAAGACATTGTGAGAAAAAGGAAGTGAGGGAGATGCAGAAAGATGGAGAGAAAGGGAGTGTGGACTGAAGAAAGGTAGAAGGATGGAATTGGAAAGAGAAAGATAGAGATATAATGATGGAGATGGAAATGGAGGGAGAGAGATACAGAGAATTGGGAAAGAAAAAGAGAGGCAGAAAATATGGAGTGGTTGGGAGAGATGGAGAGTAAGGTAGAAAAAAGGGATGTAAGAGAAGGAGAGATGGAAGGGTGGAGGAAAAAGAAAAGAGAAAAAGAGAGAGTGGGGAGAAAAATTTATTAAATGATGATGGGGAGGGAGAGAGAGAGTGAAGGATAAAGATGGAGGGAAAGAGACAGAAAGAGGAGAGACAGAGAAATATAGAAAGGGAGTAAGACATGGAGGGAGGGTAGAAAAGATAGTTTGAAGGGGAAAGACAACAGGGAAACAGAGACAAAGAGAAGGAGATGGTGGATTAGAGAGGGAGAAAGAGAAAGGGAGATGTAGCGAACGGGAGAGAGAAAGAAGAAAGAATAACATGCAGAGGAAGAGGAAGATAGAGACATTGAGAAGCATGGAGAGGGAGAGAATGACAGACAGAAGAAGAATTACAGAGAGAATAAGAGAGAATGAGGTAAGAAGGGAGAGAGAGATAAGAAAAAAGGAAGAACAAAGGAGAGAGAGCATCATATAGAGAGAATTTTGGAGAGAGATATAGAAAGAAAGATGATATAGGGAAGGAAGGAGAGAAAGACAAAACATGGAGAAGGGAAAGAGAAAAGGATTAAGAGGTTGAGAAAGGGAACTGGAAAGAGACAGGAGAGAAAAAGCATAATGGCAGAGAGAAAGATACAAAAAAAGTGAGATGTGGAGGGGGAGTGAGGAAAGTAGGAGAGAGAAGGATGGGGAGAGACAAAGATAGAACAGAGAAAGATGAGTGCAGGTGAAAGAAATGAAGCAGAGATTAAGAGAAGAGACAGATAGATGGATAGAATGGAAAGAAGAGATAGAGTGACAGAAGATTGAAAGGGATGTGGTGAAATATGGAAAGATAAAGTGATCAAAAGAGAGCGACAGAGGGGGAGGGAGGGAGAAGGAAAAAATGACAAGGAGGAAGGGTAAGTGAGAAATGAAGGAGAAACTGAGAGAGAGAAAAACAGAGATAGGAGTGAATGACAATAAGAAGAGAGTGAAGAGGAAGAGGAAAGGGACAGAGAAAAGGAGAGGCAGAAAGAATATTGGGGAGGGCAAATGAGGCTAGGAGTAGTGGGAGGGAGAGGGAGGGAAGGGAAGAGGGAGAGAGATATGGATATGGAGGAAGAGAGAGAAAATTATGGAAAGGGAAGGAGAGACAGAGAGAGGATAGAAAGGGAAAGAAAGAGGGAGGGAAATGGGGGAAAACAGAAGAAAAACAGATGGATAGGTGAAGAGAAGGAAAGGGAGAGAAACAGAATGATAGAAAGAAATAGATATACAGAGATACTGGGGGTTGAAGGAGAGGGAGAGAGATGAAAAGGAGGAGACAGATATGGAGAGACAGAGATAGACACAGAAAAGGAGATGAAGTTGGAGGGAGGGAGAGGAAGAGAGATAATCAAGAAGAATGGAGGGAAAGAGAAAGATACGGGAAGATGAGAGACAGGGAGATAGGTACAGAGAGAAATGAAAAGATAGAGGGAGAGGGGGCAAAAAGGGGGAGAAAAGAGACAGAGAAAATATTAGATAGTGTGACAGAGAGATACAGAAACAGAGAGGGGTAGATATGGAGGGAGAGAGCATGAGGATGAAAGAGAAAGGGAAGAAGAAGAGAGAGGGATGGAGGTGGCAGAAAGAGAGAGACTGACAGAGAAGGAGGGAAAGGGAGATGAAGAGACTGAGAGATTGGAACAAAGCGAAAGAGAAAGTGATGGAGGAGAGAGGGAGAGAGTGGAAAGAGAGTAAAGATGGAGAGAGGAAGGTAGAGAGGGAAAGGTATAATAAAACAGGAAGAGGGAGAGAGTAACAGAGAAAAAAGAATACAGGGAAGGGAAGAGGAAAGAGAAGAGAGATATGGAGAAAGAAAAAATCAATATCCCAATTATGAAAAGCTCACAAAAGAAAGTGCAATTCTTTAAAAAATAGTTTGAATTTTTCAGAAAAATTAACTATACTGTTAAGAAACATTCTTTACTATTAATAACCCTCCAGTTTAGTCCCAATTTAAAAAGTGGCTTTTTAAGGAAGCAATTGGACCACACTGTAGCCTTTTGAAAATGTTACACCCATTTTTAACCCTCTTGCACATCCTGAAATGCTTTAAACAACCAGTTTATGTAGTAAATGAGCTTCAACAAATAGAGACAAACCTTTTTTGAAAGCTTTAGCAGAGTATGATTGTAAATACCTGATGTATTTAATGAGCTCCTATTTTGTTTGAAGTCTAGCCGCATGTGCTAAGGGAAAAAGAGGAAGTGAAAAGTATCGGCTTAGGGAATTTTCTACTGAGTATGTCACAGAGAATACAGAATTCTATATTTACTGACCATATGTCTCCTTGGACAGATAAGCTACTGGATTTTTAGTTTTCATTTGTAAAACCATAAAAGACCATATTGCTTGTAGAGAATGACAGTATTTCATTGAGCCATCCTTTGTTTTCCAGAGTGTCAAGTTAATGCTTTAAAAATCACATCAAACCCTTCCTGACTTATTAGATGGTCTGACAAGGATGTCTAATTCTGGTCATCCTGTGGAATACAAGTATTTCTCTTTTCTTTTTCTATTGTATGTATGTACAATCTATGCAACTCCAGGTACACTAAGTAGTTTTTGTATAGATGAGTAGAGTTCATTGATTCTTGTATCTTTGCATTTGAAAACACATAATGATGTAAAAGTTTATTGACAATTAAAGCAGTTGAATATTTGAAATCCTTATTCCACCCTGGGATCTTATAGACCATCACTTAATATAATCATTAAATATATCCAAAGCTTGTATATTTTGGTATTTATATGGATGGATATATTTGGATATTCAAACAAATCTGACAGAAATTCAGTAGTTCCCTATTACCCTCAGGATAAAATTTAAGACATATCATTTATGATCATCATTTTTACTTGGGCTTTTCCATTTTTTTTCCACTGAAACCTCAAAACTACCCCCTCCCCTAAACATAAAATGTTTATTAGTTAAGTTGTTTTTGCTCAGTCATTTCAGTTCCCAACTCTTTTTGACCCTATTTAGGTTTGGTTTTGTTTTGTTTTGTTTTTGGCAAAGATACTGAAGTGGTTTTCCATTTCCTTCTCCAGCTCATTTTACAAATGAGGAAATAGAGACAAATAGGGTTACGTGACTTGCCTATGGTCACACAGCTGGTAAGTGACTGAGCCAATGATAGGGTAAGGTTGAAAACTGCAAAACTCATTCTGTTTTTTTTTTTCTGCTTTTAGACTTAACTAGCAATAAAACTTCAAACTGGCTTTAGTTTTCTTTATCCTCTAGTCAGTGAAATCACCTCCTTTCTTACACTAAAACAGTAAATCTGTCACTCTGTAGGGAAGAGTAATAGAGAGTTCTGCTGTTTTATATGTACCTTATTCCTTGGGGGGGCGGGGACATAACCCCCAAAGCCCATTAAGATCTTTCAGACTTTGGCCACAATTTGGTAAACAAATTTCCTTTCCATTCTCAAATTAGTACACAATTAGTTTTTAATGTTATAAATTTCTGCAAAAAGGAAAGGACTCTCATTGGCTCTTATATCTTTGCCTCTTTGCATTCCCAATCTGACCAGAATTAGTAACATAAAGGTTTGATTTTATCTTTTGAAAGCTTTAAAAGTATCAGCATAAAAAGTTCATATTTTTTTCTGCCTCTCCCTAAGAAAATAGGGCTTTAAATTTCCCTGTGTCTAGAAAAGATAGTAGGTAAATCACAAAATC
>CM053775.1:42530545-42547041 GCA_028658325.1 Potorous gilbertii
ATTAATCAAAGACAAAAAATGTTCACAGCCACCCATTTTGAAGGTAGAGAGGTCTACAATGGCCCTTTTTGATCACAGTTCAAAATTAGCACGTCCACCTTAAAATTTGGCCATGTACCTCTGAAGGCAAAAATAAGCATTAGAAAACCTTAAAACATTAAAGAGTAATAATACAGTAATGATCATTGGAGTTAAATAACATGAGTTCTCTTTCATATGGTTTGTTCTTGATAACCCACACTAAACGTTCATTTAATCAGCTTATTTCATCTTGGGTCTTACCTGTCCTTTATCTGATCCTAGGAAACATTTTTTTTCTTGGAGATTCTGGAGAGGTCATGTTCCTTTCTTTAGTTGCTGAGGTTCCTTAGGTTAGGCTGCTAAAACCTGCTAGGGATAAGATTTAATACTTAATAATGCTTAAGACTTAATACTAAGGCCTAAGACTGGTGGGGAACCTGTGGCTTTGAGGCCTTCCAGGCACTCAGATGTGACCTTTGACTTCAAGGTTGACAGAAGAAATCTTTTATGGGGGTTTATTCTATGAAGTTGGGATTCAATGAAAGGGCCATACGACTTAGACTGCCACATGTGGCCTTGAGGTCGCGTATTCCCTACCCCTGGCCTAAGATAACCTAGCAAATTTAGTCTTTCAGTATCAAGTTAAGATGGTGAAAACCATTTCAAATCTTGTGTAGCTCAACTTTATTTAAAATTAGGAAGTTTTAATTCACCTGAAAGTGCAGAGAATTTCAGTTTTCACGTACTACTTACCCTTTCTGTCTACTTCATCCCTGTACCTCATAGATGATACTATTTTTAGACCGAAGGAGGAAAGATCAAAAAGACGCATGAGGTTCTGACTTGTAAAGTAAGCCATATTGTCTATTAATATTATCATAGACTACAAAACATAATTATCTTTACAATTTAATGCAATTTCATTTGTAAAGGCTTTAATTCAGTTTAGAGAATTACTGAAACATAATCAAAGCCTACATATTCCAGGGAAAAATGATTTTTTTTTTTTTTACAAAAATGTTCATGTACATACATTCAGTTGAATCTGAAGGAAGCATGTTTTTTAAGTGTTCTTAATTACTTTCAAAATCAGAAAGAAAATGTTTAAAAACCATCCAGGACCCTCATGTTTACTTATCTTTTTTACATGAAACCAATCATGTGTATATGTGTTTGAATATATATTGTCTAATCTTGTATTTTTTCAAAGTGAAGTTTACTTTCCTATTAAAATTTAAAACTTTTACATCTATATCATATCTTCTATCCTCTTTTTTGAAGATTTATAAATCTATGTATACACATATATAATATCTAGAAAAAGGAGTAATATAGAGACCCAATAATACCCAAATGCATAATCATTAAGAAGGAAATTTTACAAGCCTTAGAATTTATTTACCTAGTTGCTTAGGTTTGTAAATAGAAATGAGTACAGATTCAGAATGGAAAATAAATTTCATCATGTAGAAACAACAAATTAAAAAAAACAAAAACAAAACCTTTTCACCTGCCCTGATTGCCAAAATTTGCTATTAAAGGAAAAAGTTTTTGTGTTTGTCCTTCGTTCCCAAAGATGAGATGACCATGACATCAAGATGATGACATTACTTGCAGTTGACTTTGATTTGAGTGAGGGAGGGTTGTGCAAAGTCACCAACCTCACTTTCTTCTCCTGAGCCATCTGGGTCCATTGGTCTGATGTTCATCAGGACATGGCCCAGGATGCAATGAAGAGACCCTGGTCTTTTCAGACTAAGGTCTTATCGCATTAAAGAAAAACGTAGAGACATGATGATAAAACAAACTTATAATTAAACCCCTTTAGTTGTGAGAAGCCCTGGTTTCTCACTAAACTACTTTATTACTGTAGAATTTCACATCATGGGAAGTCTGATAAGATTTGTTCATCTTTCCCAAACAGAAGGACACAAAGAATCTGGTAAGTCCTCAGAGAACTTCACAGTTAAGGGCAAAGGTTTATTTTTGCCAAAGAGTTAAATATTACTTTTACTCATTTTAAAGTAAAATATGCCTGATTAAATACTTGATTGTTTTTAAACATTGTGACCACATTCTTTAACAGCTCAATTCATAATCTAACACCGTACAGATTAAAAGAGAAGTTAATTTTCTAAAGATACAGTTATATCACTTTCTAGATACCATTTTTTTCAAATTCACTGAAATTCTTGTACAATGATGTTTCAAAAGTCACTATTCAGGAATAATTAGAAGCATTATGGATTTTTAAAAATAAGACTTATTGCCAGATGAATGACATTCAGTTGAATGCATTTCTGAGTCATGCATAGAGAATCACTTCATCAATTTGGCATTCCATTTTTACATTCAAAAGCCAGTATGGAGTAATTTTGAAATAATTAACATTTAATTTTTGCTGCTAAGAATATCACCTTAATTTCAAATATCAGATGTTTTTTGCATAAAGATCCAATAGGTCAAATATCACAATTATCTTAAATAGAACGAATTTCACTTTAAGTGAAAGCATGTTATAATTTAGTCTTAGGGTGAATTCAGTGAACTCTGGGTTTACAATTGCACATGGTATCATTTCAACTCTCAATGTTTTAAAGGCCTATTCACTGCTAGCACTTGAAATTATAAAGCCGCTGATTTCAATTACCCTTACTTCCAAAGATTCATGCTGACAGCCTTCCATTCTCATCTCATTTGGGGCTCATGAGTCTCCTAAAATAGGAAAATCATAAACATAAGGATAATAAAGACTGGAACACACCCTTCTAAAGTTCCTTCAAATTTTTAGTATGTTATACTGAAATAATTTTATGATCCAAATTTATTTGCCTACTTTCTAATTGGTAAAGGTTTTATGAAACTTGATAGAATATTTTCTGTCTTATCTATCTTAAGAGATATTTTGCCAATAGGTGTCCACACACTTGTGGACATACATAATTTCAACAGATAGATTACTCAAATGCGAGAGATAAAAAAGAAAATACAGAGAAATATATAGAAGTACTGATGTGGCAGAGAAAAAAAAACCATACTGGAAATAATAAGAAACAGTTTGTTACGTTGTCCAGCAGAGAAGGTGAGTGGGGCAAAAACGTGTGGCTCACTCTCCCGGAGTGTCAGTAACATGTAAGGTTGCAACAAAGGAACAATGAAACAGTCTCATTAACTAGTGCAGAGGCATTTTCAAATAAGATACATGAGTTGATTGAGATGTATAATGGGAGGAAACATCTCACATTCCTTCTATGAGTCTTGGGTTTTGACTACATTTCAGGTCAGCGTAACCTAAGATTTGAGTTTGTAAGCATTAAACAAATCTGGTTTCTAAGCAGTAAGTCTGGTTGTTCAGCCACACAGGGCTGGCTAGGTTCAAACAGTGCAATGACAGTTTAACAAGATGAAAAGAAAACATTCATCTCCCTTTCTGTGATTTTGGAAATCAGTCTTTATTGTCAGTTAGATTTTCCACTGTAGAATCTCCAAGGTATATATAACTTAGTGTGGATTATCAAGCTTCTGAAGTGAAAGCCCTAAGCTTTCCAAGGTTACGGCCTGTCCCTTTGTGGATCACCAAATTTGTTATGGAAGAAATACCTTCTTTGGAATACTTGTGTCAGGTAGCTGCTGTCCAAAATAATTCTGCCATGAAGCAAAAATTATAGGAGTAAAAGTCTAGGTTTTCCTGTTATTCTTAAGCACAGATTCAGGAGGTAGAAGAATGATCTTGAACTCCAAATTGAGAGTCTGAAAATTTGTATAGAGAAAATTGTCAGAGAAATAAATTCTCTTACATGTTGCAATCTTGTACATTCATTGAGGCTATACAAATTTAAAGAGAGATTCACAATGCTGTACTGCTTTCAGTGTAATAAATATAGAACAGACTAAGTTATGGAGAGTCATGATCTGTCAGGTCACAGGTTTAAGTTACATTTACAGGGTTCACAATGGGCTCATTGAGAGGGGAAGTTCACTTGGAAAGTCTTGATACCTTTTAGCTTCTAATCTGAGCATTGTTTGAAGCATTAAGTACATTTTCACCTCCCATGGTACAAGTTTCAGCCAGCTGAATAACCTCAAATAAGGAGAAACTACCCTGACCTTCCAACAAAGAAGAAAAGTTAACAAAAGGAAATTTTAAAAATTAAAAAGGATTATCAAAATCAATCCAGGATAATCTTGTTACACCTCAAAAAAAAACTAATACAAATTACATTAAAATAATTTCAGGATATAACCTAGAAGAAACAAAAACGTAGCTCTGACAAAATAGTTTGCTTCTTATGAAAAGAAAAAATTTTTTAAATGCAAAATATTTTCCATAATGGAAAGACAAAGTCCATCTTTTGAGACATAATCAGACCACGGAAACCAAATTTTCAGAAACTTAAAGTCGAAGTAACCGAGGTCTCACTATGTTTTCCTGAGGCACTACCCATGCGATCAGAAAGGGCTAAGTAAGAATTGAGACAAGAAAAACTGACCTTAAGAGTTGACCACAAAAAATTCGGTCTGGGAACTAAAGATCCTCCAATTTTTTTTCAGGAAAAAGTGTTCTTACAAGTACAAAGTGTAAACCAGGCTGTTTATGGAAAACCATTCCTTTTTAATCCCTCTCCAAGACATCAAAACTGTAGACAAATCTGAAAAATGAGCCTTACAGAATTCAATCAACATTGATTAAGTATCTGCTATGTGCTTTATTTAGCACAGTTGCTAAGGACTAGGGTTAGAAAAAGAGACAAAAGACAGTACCTGCCCTCAAGGAGCTCATAATATTAGGAGAGAGACAAATGCAAATACACACACACACACAAAAGAAGATATATACGGGAAAATTAGGAATAATTCGAAGATAGCAAGTACTGGAATTGAGAGGGGTTGGGAAAGTTTTCATACGTGAAGGTGGAATTTTAGTTGAGACTTAAAGGAAGCCTGGGAGGTCAGTAGTCCAAGTGGAGGAGGGAAAGCATCCCAAGCTTGGGGGACAGCTAGAGAAAATGCCCAGAACCAAGAAATGCAACATGTTTGTGGAACAGCAAAAAGACCAATGGCACTGCATGCAAGTGTATGTGGTGGGGAAGTGAGGTGTGAGAGGACTGGAAAGGTCAGAGGGGACTAGGTTATGAAGTGTTTTGTATGCCAAGCAGCACATTTTTTATTTGATCTTGGAAGCAGTAGGAAGCCCGTGGAGTCTATTGAATAGGAGGAAAGGGTGACTTGATTGGACCTAAGCTTTAGAAAATCACTTCGGTAAATGAGTAGGGTGAAATGGAGTAGGGAGAGACTTGAAACTTTCAGACCCACTATCAAGTCAGCCTAATAATGAAGGCATGAGGTGATCAGGGTCTGCACCAAGGTGATGATGATGTCACAGGAGAGAAGGAGGTGTTTTGGAGAGATTGCCAAGTTGAAATAGATGAGCTTTGCCTACACCTTAGATATGAAGGGTAAGTGATAGTTGAGGATAACTCCTATGTTGTGAGTCTAGGGGACTGGGAGGATGGGGTTTCCCTCCATAGGTATAAGGAAGGTAGGAGGAGGGAAGGGTTTACGAGGAAATAAATTGAGTTCCATTTTGGAAAGGTTGAGTTTAAACTATCTACTGGACATCCAGTTTGAGAGATCTGAAAAGCAATTGGAGGTCAATAGAGAGGTTGGAACAGGAAAGATAATTTTGAAAATCATCATCATCATCATCATCATCATCATGGTGATGGCACCCCCAGGTGAAGTAGTTTAGAGGGAGAAGAGAAAAAGATCCAGGACAGAAGTCTGAGGGACATTGTGGTTAGAGAATGTGATCTGGAGGAGGATCTAGCAAAGGGGGGAGGTGAGATTTGGCAAACATATTGGTGGGAGGAGAACTAGGAGCGAGGGGTATCCTGAAATCTAAGAGAGAAGAGATTATCAAGGAGGAAAGGGTGAACAACAGTGTTAAAGTCTGCAGAGAGGTCAAGGAGAATGAGCATTGAGAAAAGGCCATTAGATTAGGCTGGGACTTTTATTGGCCATTCATTAAGAGCTAAAAGATTTGGGCTAAAAAGATTTAGTGCGGTAGCCCCTCATTCAGAGCACCAGTCTTGAGAAAATGAAATACTACAGAAGTAGAGGACAAAATGAAAGTGGTCCCAGCTTTAGAATAGTAGCCTGTAAAACAGCAGCAATATAAGCATTCGTAAGTTATATTCCTAATAAGAGAGCTCCCACATACGGTGCTTCCCACCTTTAACATCAGGGTGTCATTGTATTGCTTGACAGGAGGCAGAAGAACATCTCTAGCATCTTCTCCCACCCACCCTTTCCCAAGGGAGACTTATTCCTCCTGGGAGATGAAGCAGGAGGTCCTCACTGGAAACTTCTGTTCTCCTCAGAGAGAGAGAGAGCACATACCAGGGAAGAATTCTATCTACTTGCTCCAGTCTAGGGAATGAAGTTTTAAGGTTCAATCTTATTTCTGATTGCTGTGTCATTATTTGGGAGGAAGGAGGACCCCAAGTTTATGCCCAAGATTTGACTGCCTTTCCACCAAATACCAGTATTAGAATGAATAGACATATAAAACAGCAGAAGAACCCATTTATTCAAATTCTGGCAAAAAAAATCAGAGAAGGTATGCATAGGAGCATATCCATCACATAGTACAGATTGAAGAAGGAGCTCTCCTGTTGGGAGTAAAGTAATTCAGCTCAAGCAAGAAAAAGAGTCCTAGATCTTCCCTATGGGGAAAGTCCTGAAAGTCTCTAGTGCAACAATCTGGACATAGAGACATAATGGTGAAAGCCTGCTCCTGTCATGCCTGCCTCTCCTTAGTATCTTTGCCTTCAGTAACATGAAGTGGGTTTGGCCTTGTCCATTTTTCTTCCAATAACTGGAAGTCAACAGGACCTGAAATGACTCAATGCTTGAAGGAGGCTGGAGTTCTCCCACTCTAGCCAATTGCTCATCAAAAGCAGAATTGGTCAAAATGGAAAAGGAAGTCCAAAAGCTCACTGAAGAAAATAATTCCTTAAAAATTAGAATGGAGCAAATGGAAGCTAATGACTTTGTGAAAAATCAAGAAAGAATAAAAAAAACAGAAAAGAATGAAAAAATAGAGAAGACAATGTGAAATACCTCATTGGCAAAATAATTGACATAGAAAATTGATCCAGGAGAGATACTGAAAGCCATGATCAAAAAAAAGAGCCTAGACATCATCTTATATGAAATTATCAAGGAAAACTGCCTTGATATTTTAGAATCAGAGGGTAAAATAGAAACTGAAAGTATCCCCTGATCACCTGAAAAAGATCCCAAAATGAAAAGTGCCAGGAATAATATAGCCAAATTCCAGAATTCCCAGGTAAAGGAGAAAATATTGCAAGCAGAAAGAAAGAAACTACTCAAGTATGATGGAGCCACAGTCAGGATAATATGATTTAGGAGCTTTTACATTAAAGGATCAGAAGGCTTGGAATATGAGATTCTGGAGGGCAAAGGAGCTAGGTTTGCAACCAAGAATCACATACCCAGCAAAACTGAGTATAATCCTTCAGGGGAAAAATGCATATTCAAAGAGATGGAGGCCTTTCAAGAATTCCTAATGAAAAGAGCAAACTTGAGTAGAAAATTTAACTTTCAAGTATAAGACTCAAGAGAAATATAAAAAGGTAAATAGGAAAGGGAAATCATATGGGTCTTAATAAGGTTAAACTGTTTACATTCCTACATGGGAAGTTGATAATTGTAACTCACAAGACCTTTTCATTATTAGGTTAATTGGAAGGAGTATATATAGATAAAGGACATGGGTGTGATTTCAATATGAAGGGATGATATCTAAAAAATAAAATTAAGGGGTGAGAGAGAAATGTACTGGGGGAAGGAGAAAGGAGAGATAAAATTGGGTAAATTGTCTTACATAAAAGAATCAAGAAAAAGCTTTTGCAGTGAGGGGGAGTGAGTGAACACTTACTCTCATCAGAATTGGCATAAAGAGGGAATAACATGCACACTTAGTTGGGTATAAAATCTCTTACCATACAGGAAAGTAGGATGGGAAGGTAATAAGAGAATGGGGGAGGGGTGATAGGAGGGTGGTCAGATTAGGGGATGGGGTAGTCAGAAGCAAAACACTTTTTTAGGACAGGGTTAAAGAGAATAGAATAAATGGGGGTGGGGAAATAAAGTGGAGGGAAATACAGTTAGCAATAGTAACTGCAAAAAAAGCAAGTTTCTCTGATAAATGCCTCATTTCCCAAATATATAGAGAATAGTCAATTTTGTAAAAATAAGAGCCATTCCCCAATGGATAAGAATCAAAAGATATGATAAGTTTTCAGATAAAATAATTAAAGCTATCTATAGCCATATGCAAAAAAATATTCTAACTCAGGATTTAATACATGCAAATTAAAACAAATCTGAAGTATTACCCCATACCTATTAGACTGGCTAATAGGACAGAAACAGTAAAGGACTAATATTGGAGGGTATGTGGGGAAAATGAGCATTAATGCACTGTTGGTGGAGTTGTGAACTGATTCCACCATTCTGTAATTTGGAACTACGTCCAAAGGGCTAAAACAACATGCATATCTTTGAACCTAGTCATACCACTACTTGGTCTTTATCCTAGAAGAGATAAGAGAGAGAGAGAGAGAGGACTTTATATGTACAAAAATATTTATAGCAGCTCTTTTCTAGAGGCAAAGAATTAAAAACTGAGGGAGGCCCATCAGTTGGGGAATGACTGAACAAATTGTGGTATGTGATTATGATAGAATACTATTATACTACCATAAGAAATGATGAGTAGGATGCTCTCAGATAAACCTGGAAATACCTGCATGAGCTGATGCAAAGTGAAATGTACTGTGTACAAAGTAATAGCAGTGTAGTGTAATGATCATCTGTGAATGACTTAGCTATTCTCAGCAAGACATCTCTGAAGGACCTATGATGAAAAAAATGTTATCCATTCCCAGAGAAAGAACTGGTTATATTGGAATACAGAATGAAACATACTTTTTCTTTTACTTTATTTTTCTTGAGATTTTTTTTGTCTGTTTTTTTTCTACAACATGACTATTATGTAAATGTTTTGCATGACTTCACATGTATAACCTTTATTGAATTACTTCCCTCCTCAATTTGGGGGCAAGGAAGGCAGAGAATTTGATACTTAAAGTTTTAAAAACGAAGGTTAAAAATTATTTTACATGTAACTGGGAAAATATAAAATGCTAAATAAAGAAAAAGAAAAATAGGGAAGCTACCCAGTATGTCACCAATATTATTCAATATTATTTTAGACCATTTAAAATAGCTAGACAGTGTAGAATACCTGAAAGTATACTTGCCAAAACAAGCACAGGAACTACATCAACATCGACATAAATGCTTTTTATATAAAAAAGTCAGATATAAACAACTAGAGTAATATTTATTGTTAATGGGTAAGTAAAGCAAATATAATTTTTAAAATGAGAATTTTATCTAACCTATTCAATGCCATCCCAATTAAATTATGAAAACTTATTTTACTGAGTTGGCAAAAATAATAACAAAGTTCATTTGGAAGAACAAAAGTTAAGAAATTTCACAGAAACTAGGCAAAAAAAGATGTAAAGAAAGAGATTCAGCAGTATCAGACCTAACATTATAAGACAAGAATATTGTTGAAGTGTCAAATATATGATTTCAATTATTTTAAAGTAAAATTTTCTTTTATATATAAAACCAATGTAGCCAAGAATAGAGAAGGAATACAGAAAATTGGGGGCAAAACTTTCATAGGTTATCTCTCAGATAGGATGTGATCATATTGGAATACTGCTGTGGTGTAGGAAATGATGAGATAGTTGATTTAGAAAAATGAAGGAAGACCAATAAAGGAAGATGCTATTCTCCAGAGAAAGAGATGAAAAGTGGAAATATGCATGGTATGGTCTTACGCATATGTGTATATTTATAGGTATCTTGGTGTATATATGCCTACACACATACACATTTACAGATGAGTTTAATTGTAGCCTTCTTTAGGGCAGAGGGGGAAGGAGGGAGGGGAAAGAAAAAAATAAAGTAAAAAGTACACAGCAGAAAAAAAAGAAAACCTAGAAGGAAGCAAAGAAATCTGGATTGCTTTGAAAACAATGTGTAGTATTTATTATATATGTTTACTTGAAATGGAAATTTATTGTTTTAAATCCTTTCTTATATTCTGCTCTGTACATGGAAATGCTTTTTTGTCTTTCATTTTATCCTTAAGTTTAAAATGAATAAAAAATTTACCAAAAAAAAAGTTAGCTGAAAAAAAGGACAAAGCAAAAAACCCAAAGTAATGCCTATTTCCTTTCCCCCTGTCTTTTCAATCTTAACCCCCTCCTCCTCCTCCTTACACATACCCCTGTAGGCTCTTCTGTTTCCAAGACCACTCATTACTAGATGTTGATTTGACCCTGTCACATCACACACTCATCTATTTCCCTGCTTCCCCCTCCTCCCCTTTTATGTACCTTCCCATGGGGTATTGCAGTCCTACAAAAAGCACTGATTCACCCGTAGGCAACTGTCACCAGGTTCTGTTCATGCTGCCTCATATTCACCGCTTCACTGTTACCTCCACTAAATTTCTGCTTTCACGCCTGCTTCCTTGTGTACATTTTTAAAGAATTTTTTTTTTACTGTTCTCTCTGTTGTTACCCTGTTACTTATCTTGCCTGCTGCATTTATTCACTCTCTATTGTTTGGGATGTTGGAGAAGAAAATAATCTCTTCAAGTTGTGGTTTTCTTTCTAAAAGTGTTTATCTCTTTATTGTTGAAATTAATCATTTTTCCTTTATAGTTGAGTTTGGATTTGCAAGATATGTCACACTGGGCTATGTCCTGACCTCCATTGTTCTTTCAAACACATCCTATTTTCTTCTATTTTCTACAGGGTGCTGAATGAGAAAATCACAACTGTTCTGACTGGGTCCACTTCAGATTTATGTTATATAACCTTAACTGGGCCCTTGCTGCAACTAAGCAATCTGCTGTACCTCTCTTATCCACTCACTTCACACTATAACCCTTCCAGATCTTTTCATCCCCCCTCAAACCTCCCATGGTTCACCACTCTCTTGGCAGAGAAACTTGCATCATATTTTATCCCCCAAATTGAGGTCATTCATATTGGATTCCCCCTTCTCCTCTCTTCTGCACCTCCTATCACTCATGTGCCTTCTGCTAATCTTTCCTGTTCCCCTGTATCACATGAGGAGGTATCCTTAATCCTTACCAAGGCTCACCCCTCTCTACTTGTTCAGGCAATCCCATTCCGTCCCTTCTTCTCCAATATATTGCCCCCTCTCTCTGTCATCTTTACTCTTTCATTTATTTTCAGTCTCTCCTCATCTGGCTCATTTCCTGTTGCCTCCAAACATGCCCATATTTCCCCTACCTCAAAAAAAATCCTTAGTTGATTCTTCCACCCTTACTACCTTCCAATATCTCTTCTGCCTTTTGTAGTTAAATTCCTCCTTTATTAGGCTGTCTATAATAGGTGCTTCCACTTCCTCTCTCACTCTCCTTAACTACTTCCGGTCTGGCTTCCAACCTTCCTCTAAAACTGCTCTTTTCAAAGTTACTAATAATCTCTTAATTGCCAGATGCAATGGCCTTTTCTCAGTCCTCATTCTCCCTGATCTCTCTGCAGCCTTTGACACCACTGAGCACTCTCTCTCCTTGATACTGTCTTCTCTCTAGGTTTTCAGGACACCTCTCTCTGATGGTTCTTTTCCATCTCTTTTTCCTTTACTGGGTCTCTTCCAGATGATGTCCTCTAACCATAGTCCTCCCTCAGAGTTCTGCTCTGGGTTCTAGACTACTTCTCTTTGTGATTTCCGCAGCTTCCAAGGATTTAGTTACCATCTCTTTGCTGATTATTCTCAAATCTATCTTTTCTGCCCCAATTTCTTCTGCTGACCTCCAATCTGAAATCTCCAACTGCCTTTCATACTGATGTCCAATAAACATCTTAAATTAATTATGTCCAAAACGAACCTCATTATCTTTTCCCCTAAACCCTCCCTTCCTTGTTACCATGGAGGGTAACATCATACTCAGTCCCTCAGGCCTGCAACCTAGGTTTATCTTGGGTTCCCCACTATCTCTTACATTTCATATCCAAGCTGTTATTGATTCCTGTCAGTTTCAACTTTGCAAAATCTCACAAAAACAGATCTGCCTGCTTCAAGTCTCTACCCATTCCAATCCAGTCCCTTCAGCCACCAAAGTGATTTTCCTAAAATGCAGGTCTAATCATGTCTAATCTGTCCCCACTCAACAAACTCCAACGCCTTCCTATTGGCTCTAAAAACAAATGCAAAATATTCTGTTGGGCATTCAAAGCCTTCCAAATCCTAGAACTCTCCTACCTTTCCAGTCTTCTTACACCCTGTGCCCTAACAGGTACACTTTGATCTAGCGACACCTGAACAAGACCCTCCATCACTCAGCTCCAGTCTCTCTCTAACCTATCTGCAGCCCAAAGAAATTTGCAAGTTGTGTAGGTCTGTTCTGTAGAAAGCTTATCCCTTAATTCTAGTGCCTTCCCTCTGTTAATTATTTCCTAATTATCCTGTATATAGTTTGGTTTGTCTATGTTTGTGGTTTGCCCCATTAGATTTTAAGTTCCTTGAGGACAGTGATTGTTTTGTGCCTCTTTTTTGTATCCCCCATTCCTGACACTTAATAAATGTTTATTGTTTTATGGATTGATTAGTTGTTTTTTGCCATTTTTCCTATTGGTCTATTTGATTTCTATTGATCTATTTCCTATCGATCCATTGATTTCCTATTATCTACTTATATTCAAAGTCTTTGAGTTTTTTCTTCCTGAAATCTTTGGCAATTTCATTCTTTCCCCTCATTCCCTTTCTCTTTTGTTTTCTTTACAATCACTTTCTCATTCCCTCCCCTGTGAATGTGGTTTCCTTGTGGCTTGGATGTCAGATTCACCAAGTGACTTTTCCATAGTAAGAACTGGCCCCACTTCGCACTCTCTCTCTCCCCCACTCTCTCTTTCTCTCTCTGTCTCTCCATCTCTCTCTCTCTCTCTCACACTCACACACACACACGAACACCGCCAAGCTGACTGTTGAGGTCTAAGCAAACTTCTATAGTGTGGACCTACACTTTCAATGGTACTGGAGAAAGAGTAGGGGACCGTTGTGTGAGTTTTGTTGTAAGTCTGTTTCATGTCTTTGGGTCAGCTATAGTGTGGCCTCCCTTTCAGTACTATGGGTGTGGGGGAAGGGGTAACTGAGTGAACTTTGGGTTTATGGGTTTTGTTTTTAAACCTTCTTTTGAAATCAGGGTGTCAGACCATGGAGACAGCTGAAGTTGCTTTCAGATCTTTATCGCAGAATTTCTGTTTTGGAGAAGTCTGAGTGGTCACTGAGATCAGCTGTTTAGTCCTCCATTTTTGTGACTCAAGACACATTAGTCTCCAGAATTCATTTTAAGCATAACTTTAAAATGTCACATACTCTTTTTTGGACATCTCTCATGGCCCCCACACTCACACACATCTGTAATTATACTCCCTGTAAATCCAAACTTTATTATAAATATAAGCCAAATAGAATTCACTTAAACCTGCAAATGAGAAGGGCTATAGCCCAGGAATTAATTTCAAATGAACCCCATTAAAATATCTTTTTCAACTCTTCATCTGGCCCAGAGTTATCCATTCCTGAAGAAGACTTAATGGTAGTGGAAGCAGAATTTGCTTCTTGGCCAACTGTAAAACATTCCCCAGGTTAACTATTACTGTCACTTGATCTTATTGGAAAAGCTTCTGGCTTATTCCCATCACAGACAAAGTTTGTTCTTGGTTTAAGATAGATGCTACTAAGCACTTCATGTCATCAGCTGACCATTTATTTCACATGGAGGAACATAATAAGTTCTTTATTTTTTCTTTTTTTGGCAAGGCTATCAGAGGTAAATGACTTGCCCAGAGTCACACAGCAAATAAGATAACATGTTCTTTAGCTGACATCTTGTGACCAAATTGTATGTTGCACCATGATGAAATTTCACTTCCAAAGGAAAGAATCCAGAATTCATTTTAACATGAACTCAGATATATCACAGTTTTCTAATTCTTCTGCCCCACCCTGCATCCCCCACCCATTTAAGATTATACTGCCTCAATCCAACCTTTATTTGGATTGCATTTTAGGTTGCCTGAAAGCTCATTTCTGATAAATGTAATTGTCATGGAATCTTTTTAAAACTTCAAATGATAAGAAAGAGTCCTTGAATCTATGAATTGCCCAGCTTGGGCATTTTTTTTCTTTTTTTCTTTTTGGTTAGATTTGGAATTCCAAGCTGTTTCCTTCAACTCCCAACCTCACACTAGAGAAGGTATATATGTGATCTATCTTATGATATGTATGTGAAACCATACAATACATACTTCCATATATCAGTTCTTTCTCAGACTTGAATAGCATCTTCCTTTATAGGTGCTTTGTCATTGATTCACATATATCCAGTACTCATAATAGCATATTCATTCACATTTATTCTTCAAATAATATTGCAGCTACTATATACAGCTGTCTTTTGGTTCTGCTTTTTTCACTCTTTGTTATTTTGTACAAGGTTTTCCATGTTTTTCTAAAATCAACCTCATCATTTCTTACAGTAGTGTAGTATTCCATCACAATTATATACCACAAAATATTCAGTCATTTTCCAATTGGTGGGCATCCTCCTCAATATCCAGTTCTTTGACACCACAAAGAAAGCTGCTATACAAATTTTAGAACAAATAGACTATTTTCCTTTTTTTCCTACTCACCTTGAGAAACAGACCTAATAGTGATATTTCTGGGGCACAGTTGTATAGCTCTTTAGGCATAATTACAGATTGTTCTCCAAAATGGTTGGATCAGTTCACAGTTCCCCCAGCAGTATATTAGTATCCCAATTTTTCCACAGCCCCTCCAACATTTGTCATTTCCCCCTTCTATCATATTAGTTAATCTAATAGATGGTATCTTAAAGTTGGCTTAATTTTGTATTTCTCTAATGAATAATAATTTAGAATATTTTTTCTTATGACTATATATAGCTTTGATATCTTCTTCCAAAAACTGCCTGTTCATATCCTTTAACCATTTGTCAACTGGAGAATGATTCATATTCTTATAAATTTGTGTTAGTTCTTTATATATTTGAGATGTGAGGCTTTTATCTAAGAAACTACAATTTCCTCCCAATTTTCTGCTTTCCTTCTAATCTTGGCTACATTTGTTTTGTTTGTACAAAATCTTCTAAATTGAATGTAATAAAAATATTTTATATCTCACAGTGCTCTCTATCTCTTGTTTACTCATCAATTCTTCTATTCATAACTGATAAGTAATATGTTTCATATTCTTCTGATTTACTTATGATATCTCCTTTTATGTCTAGATTATATATTCATATTGATCTTATATTGGTAAATGGTGTAAGATGTTAATCTATGCCTAGTTTCTCCCAGACTGCTTTTGTTTTCCCAACAATTTTTGCCAAATAGTGAATTCTCATCCCCAAAACTTAAAATCTTTACATTTATCAAATAGAAGGTTATTATGATGATTTACTACTGTGCATTGCATCAATTCTATTTCACTGATCTACCATTATATTTCTTAGGCAGTACCAGATAGTTTTGATAATTACTACCTTATAATACAGTTTGAGATCTGGTACTACTAAACCTTCTTCCTTTACATTTTTTTCATTAATTCCTTTGATATTCTTGACCTTGTGTTCTTCCAGAGGAATCTTGTTATTGCTTTTTTTCTGGCTTAATAAGATAACTCTTTGGAAATTTAATTGGGATAGCACTGAATAAGTAGATTAGTTTAGGTAGACCTCATTTTTTCTTACATTGGCTGTGCCAACCAACGAACAATAAATATTCCTCCAATTTCTAAATCTGAATTTATTTGTATAAAAAGTGTTTGTAATTGTGTTCCTATACTTCCTGGGTTTGTCTTGGCAGGTATATTCCTAGGTATTTTATTTTCTCTACAGTTATTTAAAATGAAGTATCTCTTCTTGTAGGGCTTTGTTGGTGGTATATTGAAATGCTGATTATTTATGTGGGTTTATTTTATATTTTGCTACTTGGCTAAAATTATTGTTTCAACTAATTTTTTACTTTAATCTCTAGGATTTTCCAAAGCTGCCATCATATCATCTGCGAGAAGAGATAGTTTTATTACCTCATTGTCCATTGTGATTTCTTTGATTTCTTTTTATTTTCTTATTGCTATTGTTAATATTTCTATTAGAATATTAAATAATATCTGAAAATGATAATGTTTTACTCTTGGTATTATGGGAAAGGCTTCTAGCTTATCTCTGTTATGAATAATGCTTGCTAAGGGTTTTAGGTAGATGCTTCTTATCATTTTAAGGAAAAATTCATTTATACCTA
>CM053775.1:42553567-42570293 GCA_028658325.1 Potorous gilbertii
ACATACTCTACAAAAAATGTATTATTTACACATTAAATAATAATCTTAGATAAAATACACTTTTCCATTGATGTAACACAAAATATCCTATAAGTTACTTTGCTCCAAAAAACACTACACTAAAATTCTTTCTTAAAACCAAACTGAAGATATTTCTTATTTTGTTTAAATAATTAATAGAATAGCAGCTTGGTCCCATAAAGTGTTGCATCAATATCTATTTATTCTTAAATGACTTTAAACATTTAAGGATCTTATTTTATGCAGAAATATATATCTAGTAACAGGCAGATGATGAGGCCAAATATTCATTTAGTAATTTGTTTAGTATGTAGAAAAGACTATAATTCTAGGCTGAATAACTCAGGTCTTACATACATGCATTTTATTATAATAGGTCAGATGTAGTCCAGTCTTAGTCTATGGAATAATGATTTAACATTGTGTTTGTATCTTTGTTTCACAAGCTTCTTTTACCTTTGTCTACTTACTCCCACAGCATTCAGAAAGATTTGAGCTGTCCCAGGGACTTAATCTTACACATGACTATGTATTAGCATGTAGAGATGACAAGTCCAAGCCCTAAGTTACTTAGTTGTTTGGGATATGGAATGACTACACATTTAAACTGAAAACAGTAAAATCTTACATACTTGCATTGTACTCCTATCTTCCACTGACCATTTGTTCTGATTATAGAAATTTGCTACAAAAGGAAAAAACAGGAACATGATTCTAACAGCATCAAACCTGATCCTTAACGACAATACACATACATAAAGTATCATTAGCTCTGTTTGACTTCAGGTAAGAATCAGAACTGACAGTCAGTCATGCAGTAACAATTCCACCTCATAGCCAGACTCAGCAATAGCCAGACAGGAAACATTCCTGTTCAAAGGGAAGTAACACAATGGGGAAACTGAGCCAGAAGGATCCTACTTTAGGTTATGCCAAGCTTATCCTCTCAACTTTTCCCCAGACACAGACCTGTAATAGTTCACGATCACATTCTCTCTGAGTAGCTTGTGGCATTTCTCTTGAATGGTGCATAACTGACTCAACAATCCATCAGATTATCATACCTGAATTCAAAACTCCAAATGGTATCAGTTACAGTCCAAGAACTCTTACCTCAAATGACAAAAAGTTCCACCAATCACAGTGTGAGGTTGGGTAGTTATTTTTACTCTCATGAAGATGCAATAAGCAATAAACGTTTACTAGGTCTGATGACCTTGCCCATTCAGATGGTTTCTAAGACCCTGGCAAGTATACAAAATAAAGGGAGTCTACAAAGTCTTTTCTTCATACATTTTCTCACACAGTAATCAATAATCAATTTTAGGTTTTAACAATATGACAATAACACCAAATAACTTAGTTAAAAATCACACAACTTTCATAAGTGATAGCCAAATACTTTTAGTTGTAACTTTGCCTGAACTATAGGAAAAGTTGAAAATATCCAGTTTCCTAAATTATAATTGTAAATAATAGTTTTCAAATAATTTCCACCTTCTTTTAGTTGTTCAGTTCATATTCTAATCACATCCAAGTTATGAAAAGTTACTTGACAAAACTGATACAAAAGTTTACCAATTTTCACAATATAAAAAAAACTGAAAAACAATATCATAAACAAAACAAAACAACAATTTGAAACTTGAAACAATCCCATTAACAATCAGGTGACCTTATTAAGTTGAATACATTTTCAAAATATCTTACATAGAGTATTATTTTGATCACATCCAAAACCTGTATAGAATTACCAAGTATGAAGTAAATACATCTAATTAAATAATAATAGTTACCATTTATATAGTGCTTACGTTATGTCAGACATTGTGTTAAGCACTTTACAATCGTGGGATTCTCACAACACCTCTTGGAGGTGGGTGCTATTATTATTTCCTTACAAATTACTAAGTCTGAAGCAAGCAGACACAAGGTAATTTGCCTAGGGGTCACCCAGTTAACAAAAATTTTATATTCATTCATTTTCTCAATTTATCTTAATGCCAAATAGTATAATAAATTCTGATATATCATACATAAACATTATATTAGGAGAAACACATTTCACTTAAAATGAGAATATAATAAATTCAATTATGCCTGGATCTATTTTCCAAATGGTATTAGAATCTCAATTTACAATGTTAATGTATTTTACACAAGGGCTATTCATTCCAAACATTTCATATTATGGGGTCCAGTATTTCCAACCAATCCACTGCCAAAGACTATAAAAATGACAGTCTGATATTAAGTTTTAATATACCTCAATTATCATACTTAAGAACATAATTTAATGTAGTTCAAATATGGATTCTGAAAACTCAGAAAGAACCCACATCTTACCAATTTATTCATAGTTTTCTATAACTTTTTTCTACTGACTTTCACATAAAGTCAAAATTTTCTCAACATCCCCAATCCTTCTCAACATGCTTAAACCAGAAACCAGCACAAGGGTACCCAGAGCAACTGTCCAGGAACAGGATTTGACCCCAAACCTTCTTATCTCCCTTTCATATTTTCTCTCTAGCCTTTATTTTTCTTTTGAAATCTTCCAAACCAATTACTCAAACTACATAATTTTACTTGTTCAACCACATATCTCAGACTGTATTCATTCCATGGAATATTTCCTTTTATAATTTTAGCACATACGGCTGTTAAACAATCCCAATGACTTTACTTTTACCCAATGATCTTATTTTTTCAGCTGTATAGTTAGTTTAAATTTGTGACACTTTTAATTAATTTACCCATTACCCATAGACAACAAATCAAAATAAATTGCACAGTTATATGTTTAAATGTCTTAGCATTCAAATTCATAAAGGAAAGATTAAATAAGCTCTGAGAAAACATGGTGACACACCAGAGACAGAACACTTGAATATCCCTCTCCCAGTTTTCTATGAATCTAAAAGAGAAATACACAAAAGATAAAATAACGAACTAAACAAATTGCTGGGGAAACTAGAGCAGAAACACAGTATTTTCTAAATGTGACTAAAAAGAATTGAAACATTTCTCAGGACCATCATATGGACCATATTTTTATTATAAAAACTGACCATGTGTTAGGTAACAGAGATATTGCAAACAAATAAAAATGCAGAAATAGTCAATATATCCTTTACTGATCATACACAATAAAAATAACCACTGCTTTAGGAAGCATATACAAAGCAAATACAAAAACACATAGACTTAATCATGAAATCCTAAACAATGAGTGGGTTGATGAAAACAATCATAGAAACAAATCATTCTGCGAAATAAAATGATATTGTTTAAAACAACATATGAAAATTTCTAGTACGCATCCAAAGCAGTCCTTTAGGAAAAAGAAGCCATATCACTATAAATATAAATTCATAAAACAGAAAAAGAGAATTAATGAAATAAGTATGCATTTAAAAATTAAAAAGTCAACAAATAAAGAAACTTAAACAGAAAATAGGAGATATTAAAAACTAGAAGAGAAACAGAAAGACTGGAAACAAAAAAATTAGAAATTATAAATGAAACTAAAACTTTTTTTAAGCCTTTTTTTCTTGTAAAAGCTATACAATGAGTAAATCTATACATTTATCAATATACCTTCAGGCATCAAATCAACAAATTAGGAAAGAATCAAGGGAAATCACAATAAAATCAGAAGAAACTGAAAGATTAATCAAAATCTATTATTCACAGTTATATTCTAACAAAACAGAAGAAAAAAGAAACAGGAACACTTTGCAAAATATTTAATATTTAAGTATCAGAACATCAAATAGAGTTTTTAAATAATCAAATCTCTGAAAAGGCAATAGGTGAGTGTGTGTGTGTGTGTGTGTGTGTGTGTTCATCTTTCATTGCCAAAGAAGATCATGCCATCAGAGAAATGATGACATGACTTGCACTTGACTCGGTTTTGAATGAGGGAAGGCTGTGCAGGTCACCAGCCTCACTTCTCCTCCAGAGCCATCTGAACCCAGTGACCAGATATTCATCAGGATGACTGGAGATGGCCCAGGATAAGGCAATTTGGATTAACTGACTTGCCCAAGTTCACACAGCCAGTGAGTGTTAAGTGTCTGAGGTGACATTTGAACTCAGGTCCTCCTAACTCTTGCACTGGTGCTGTATCCACTGCACCACATAGCTGCCCAAAAAGGCAATAAAACTAGCTGTAAAGGAACTACTGAAGGCAATGGGTGGGGAGGTGGGGAGACAACACTTGATCCTTAATGATTCACAGGAGAATTCTCATAAACTTTTAAAGAACAATTAGTGCCCAAACTAAACAAATTATTCTCAAAAATTGAGAAACAAAGCATCCTATACCAGAATCCTTTAATGAGAAAAATATGATTCCAATATCTAAACAAGAGAAGAATAAAACACAAGCCATCTACAGACCAATGTTATTAATGCATATTGATTCAAAAATTTTAAATAAAAACCCAAACTACAGTGATGTATCTAAGAAATCATTCATTATGACCAATTTGGATTTATATCAGCAAAGCTAGGATGGTTCAACAATATAAAAAATTAACATAATCATATTAAAAACAAACATCCAAAACCATATAATTATCTCCAGAGTTTCAGTAAAAGTTTGTGACAAAGTTTGTGACATTAACCATACAAAGTATGGATTGAAAACTATTTTTTAAATATCCTAAAAAAGTATCTAACTAAAATTAAAGCAAGTATCATGTACAATGGGATACAAATAGAACCTGTATCATGTACAATGGGATACAAATAGAACCTGTTCTATAATGACAGGAGCAAAGCAAGGACACTCACTTTTCCCACTATTATTTGATACAGAGTTCTGGAAATGTTAGAAACAACAAGATGAGAAAGAAAAAATAAAAGATATAGACTAGTAAAGAGATCAAATGATCTTTTTGCTGATGGTATGATAGTATAATTGGCATATCTTAGAGAATGAGCAAAGACAAAGTTGCAAACATAAACAAATATAAACATCAAAAGGGGATTAAAAAAATACCCACCTACAGAGGTTAAATCGTAACATAGTACAATTTTAGGAAGTACAGCCTTCCATCATTATCTTCCTCTGAGCAGATAATTTTATGCCTATGTTATTGATGCCCCTAAGTTACCATAAAGTTACCAATGAAGAAATAAAGGGATGACAGTTTTGAAAAATAGTTGTATTGAAATAAATTTTGAAAAAAAATTTTAATGAAATAACTACTGAGAAACAAGTGTACCTCCTTTCCCCACTCTCTCCCCTCCCCCTTCCTTTTCCATCCTTGTTCAGTCTCCTCTCTGTCCTGTCTATCCCTCCATCTTCCTCTTTCTCTCCTGTCTCTCTCTCCATTTTCCTCTCTCCCTCTCCATACTTTTCTCCTTCCCTTTCTCTCTCCCTTCCCCTTAATATTCTGTCTTTCTCTTACTACTTCTGTCTCATTCTTTCTTTCTGCATCTTATTGCCTCTCTCTCCAATCTTGTCTCTCACTCTCCTCCCCACTCTCCCTCTTTTTTCTTCCCTCTTTCTCCTTCCCTATCTTTCTTTTTCATTCTCCTTGTATCTCTTTTTTCTGTCTGTCATTATCTCCCTCCATCCTTCCAAAGGTATCTCTCTGTCTTTTTCTCTCCCTTAGCATCTGTTTTTCTCTTTTCTCTACCTTTCTCTAGTATCCATTTCTCTCTCTCACTCTCTCTCTTCCTCTCCTTCTCCCTCCCTTCTTCTCTCTCTGTTTTCCTGTCACTTTTTCCTCCCTCTTTTTCTCTCTCTGTCTCTCCTTCCCTATCTCCTTTCTTTTCCATACTTCTCATTCTCTCCTTTTTCTTTCTTTCTCCCTCTATCTCCATCACTTTCTGTCTCTGTCCTTTTATCAATCTCTCTCCCACTTTCTCTTTCTCTTCCTCCATCCTTCTCTCTCTCCTTTTCCTCCCTCTCCCCTCTCTCTTACTCTCCATTTTTCTCTACTTCTCTATCCTTCCTGCCTCTATACTCTCTCTCTCCTTTCTTCAGCCTTCTCTCTCTCTCCTCTCTGTATTTCTCTCTTCTTTTTCCTTTCCATCCTTATGTTTCTATCTTTCTCCAGCTCCATCCTTCTCTCCCTCCCTTTTCCCTCCTCTCTGTTTATACCTTCTTCCTCTCCATTCTTTTTTATTTCTCTCTAACTCTGTATTTTTCTCTCTGTCTTTCTCCCATGTGATTAAAATGTCCATATTCTTTGATTCAGAGATTCTGTTACTGGGATCATACCTCAATTAAGAATAAAAAGTTGCCACATAAACCAAAATTTTTATACTATCACTTTTGGAGATAGCAAAGAATTGAAAATAAAGTAGATGCCCATCAATTGAGGAATGACTAAACAAATTGTGCTATGTGACTATTACTATGATGTCAGAAGTGATGAATGTAATGAATAGAGAAAACCATGGAAAGAGCTACATGAACTGAAGGACACCCACACAGAGTTTAAAATAAGGGGCTGGAGTAAGCTTCAACTGAAGTAAAAGAAAAAAAAGCAGAGGTAGCAATCATGATCTCAGAAAAAGAAAAAAAAAGACCTAACCTAAAACAGCTAATCAGGTAGCCTATGGCTTGTTAAAAGGCACCATAGACAAGGAAGCAATATCAATACTAAACATATATGTACCAAAGGCACAGCATCCAAAGTTTTAAAGGAAAAGTTAAATGAAAGGAGAAGAGAGGAGAGGAGAGGGGAGAGAAGGGAGGGGAGGAGAGGAGATAACTAGATAAATCTAACCATGAAATAAAGAAGAAAGAAATTAAAGTGATGAATAAAATTTTAGAAAAGCTAAATATGATAGACCTCTGGAGAAAATAGAATGAGAATAGAAAGGAGTATTATTTTTCTCAGCCGTACATGACACCTTCACAAAAACTGATTGTGTATTAGGACATAAAAACCTCACAAACAAGTGTAGAAAAGCAGAAATATTGAATGCATCCTTTTCAGATAAAATACAATACAAATTCTATTCAATAAAGGAATAATAGATTAAAAATTAACTGGAAACTAATCATCTATTGTTATTATTTTTATTAGACATATGTGTGTGGGTCAAAGAACAAATAATAGCAACAATCAATAAGTTCATTAAAAATAATGACAAACCTTTTCCTCACCTTGCTGCAGTTATACCTCATGGGCCCAAGAAGCACCTGAAGTACACAGTCACTCGCAAGCACTAGATGCTGGACAAGTTGATTGGCATATCTTATCTAAGAACATTTATAGTTTCCCAACAAGCTGAGGGATTGCCCCCGACTCATCATCTTCTGCAGCCACCTCAAGTATGCCCTAACAGGTTAAGAAGGTTAATATAAGAGGCTAAGAAGAATCAAATGTAGTGGTTTATCAAGACTGATTGCAAGGTCCACACAGACATGACTTACCCTACTGGCTTCAAAGATGTCACCAGCATTGAGTAGGCTAGTGAACATTTTCATCTGATCTGTGACTTTACTGTTCATTGCATCACAACTGAGGAGGCAAAGTAGAAATTGTGCAAAATGAAAAATATCTTTTTGGTGATCAAAGCCATTCCCTATCTGGTAACCCAAGATGCTTGCACCATTCACTATCCAGATTCACTCATCAAAATAAATGATACTGATGGGGTGCTTGGGTCCCAATTCTAAAATCACATTTCACTTTAAAAATCACATTTCTCCCTAGCTTCAAAACACTATCCCAGGCAGTTTCTCCCCAGCCCAAGGACAGCCTGCCCCAGCAAGAACTGTTATCTCCCTTCCTGATAGAGTAACCAGCTGCACCCATAGAATTTATTAGTCTGAACCAGCTGTGTACTGGCTGAATGGGCTGTGCACTGGGTCAAAACAACATTTACTATTCACTGGTCAATCACATGTATCCTCCCTTACATACGTAGACTCTCTTACATAATCTTGCCTAACAAGACAATGATGAGAACAGCTTGGTATTCCTTAATCATCCCTGACCATTAGGTGACTTAGTGACGTTTCAGGCCTAAAACTACATCTCCATGTAGTCTCCCCTCCTTGGGTTATTTTCCAGTGAACTCTAGGTAAAATCTCTGTGCAGTAGAGACCAAAAGTGCATGTTCCTTTAAGAAATAACCACTCCTTAACCACTCCCTAATCCCACCCAGAATCACCTAATTAGCATATTTAGCATATGTTTTACTAAGGAATATCCTATATAAACTTTACCTGTACCCCTCTAAGGCTGCAGGTTCCCTAAGAACTCTTGCCTGATGAAAAGGGTAATAAATCTTTACCTTGACTTCAACAATGCTTGAGTCCATGAATTCGTCTCAGCCCATGAAGGGAATTCCAGTCTTGAAGCTCCTGTACTCCCTCTTGCAGCCCTCATCAGTACCATTTATATGGTTCTAGAGATAGGAAAATACAGATTTCAAGATTGATACTGCTCATCTGTCTATGGTGATTAGTGGAGCTAAATTGGTCAACCTGGTGTGATCACCAACAGGGAAAGCCATCTAAACTCCTTTAATCTGGTTTACATCTAAGCTATCAGTGGTAAGAGCTTTGCCAGGAGACTCTGACATTTTTTGTTATTGGAAAGGGTAACTAAACTTGGATTTCTCTACCAAGAGAAGGGCAGCATCCTAGCAATCAATAACCATATGATAAAATGCTCCAAGTTATTAACAGTTAGCAAAAGCTAATTAAAGTAAATTTGAAGTTTCACCTCCCACCCATCAGACTGGCTGGCAAGTAAAAGAAAAACTTCTTTCTTTCTCTCTGTCTCTGTCTGTCTGCTTCTCTCTGTCTCCCCACCCTGCCCTCACACACTTCCCTGTTTTATTTTGTGTGTTATCTTCCTCCATTAGATTATAAACCCCTTGAGACAGTGATTCTCTTTCTTTTTGATATTCATATCCCCTGTGCTTAGCACAATTGATGACACATAGTAGGTGCTTAATAAACATTTATTGACTATTAATGAACAAAATGACAAATGCTGCCAAAGCTGCAGGAAAATAGGCACGCAGAAATCACTGCCAGTAGAAATGGAAATTGCTCCAGACACACTTGGAAGCACGTCATAATTGTGTCCCCAAAAGTTACTAATTATGGCCCAGCTGTACCATCACTGGGCTTTGACCACGTGAGGAACAAAGGAAAAGGAAAAGGAACCACACATGCAAAAATATTTATAGAAGCACTTTTTGAAGTAGCCCCAAACTGGAAACTAAGGACTTATCTACCTGTGGTGAAAAAACTAAACAAATTGTGGTCTATGACTGTAATGGCAGCTAATATTTTGTTGTGCCATAAGAAATAAACCGAGTCAGAGGAAACTGGGAAGAACTCTTAAGATCTGATACAGACAAATGAGCATAACTAGAACAACTTACACAATGACAACAACAATATATGGAGAAAAAAAATTTAAAGTTTTTAGAGCCCTAATTAAAGCAGTCCAGAGAACTGTAGGTGAATCATTCCACCCATCTTCTGCCAGAGAGGTGATGGACTGAAGATCCAGAATAACACCTATTTGGACAAGGTCAAGATGGGAATCAGTTTTGCTAGAATGTGCATATGTACTGTGAGGGTTTTTTCACTGTCATAGTTACTGCAGGGGTGGGGAGAGTGCCACTGAGAAGAAATGATAATAAATGCTTTGTAAAAAAAAGTCTTTTCTTAAAAAGAACCTTAAAATGAGAAAATTATTCTTCCCAGTCCATTTAAATTGGTTAATGTCCTATATATAACCAACCTTTTGTGCATTTTTAAGTATTTAAGATGGGGAGTTGTCCATACCTGTTGGCCTCTCAAAGCCATATTAGCTCTGCATCCAGTTCAGCGAGAGGTGAGGTTTGCTCTTGGAAAGATGTCAGAATTCTAATTAATTCAAAGACCAATTAAGATCCTAGAAGACTGATGATGAAGCACAGGACCCACATCTTGATAGGTGAGGAAATCTATATATAAAACACATTTTCAGATACAGCCAAAGGGCAGATTTGTTTTGCTTGACTATGCATATTTGTTATGAAGGCTTATCTTTTTTTTTTTTTTTTTTAATGAGGTGGGATGTGAGAGGTAGGGAAGACTGAGATGGGGGAAAGGAAAAAAAGAAAATAACAACCAAAAAAAGACAGTCACTAAGGCATCTCTAAAAAAAATGCACAGATGAGCAAGAAGGTCAGAAAGAAGCATTGGGAAGAGCTTTGAAACATACAGATTGAGCACACACACACAATATTTTTTTTTTTTTTTAAAAACTAAGCTATAGATGACAGAAATCAACAGGTGCATGGACAACCCCATTTTTCTGTTTTATGATGTATATGGAAATGTTTATCTCATTGGGCTTTTGTTGAGTCCAGGATAATAATAAATGAATGAAGGAATGAACGAAAATGAAAAAGTAAAAGGAAATAATAAATAGGTGTTCTGCAGACTGCCTCTTCTTTCCCCTCCCCCAGCAGTCACACCTTTTGGGCTCCGCTCCATAAAGGGGATGGAGGGGCTGGGACAAAGTGGGGAGGGGAGCACCAAAGGTGGGAGGGAGACTAATCATTAGAACTGTTCCTGGAGGACCTCCATCCCTCACCACAAACTAACAAAAGCTGGGGCTTATTCATCTACCGATCCATGCATGGTGAAGTCCAAAAAATCCTGGTCTAAGGGTTGGGTGGAGTCCCCCCACCCTGGCACACGTACACCGCTCTAGGAGTTCTGAAGAGGTAGTAAAAGGGATGCCCCACAGGGCCTTACCTCCCACACACACCTCCCACAGGGGATCAAGCAGGCCAAGGAGGGGGCAGGTTGCAGGAGGCAGACCAAGGTGATGCTGCCCGCAGTCCCTTTTCCGCCTGTGTAACACCAGCCTAGGTGAAAACCGCAGAAAGGCGGAGACCGGTGACGTCACGAGGGAAGGCGAGACTGGATCAGCCAATGAAACACAGGTTGTGACATGGGGAGGGTGCGCCCCCTTAGAACCAAGCAGTCAAGCAGTCAATCAATATTTGGTAAGCATTGGAACAGAGCTGGAAATCAGGAAGGACATAGGACAAATTAGAAAAAGAAGAGATCATCTAACCAAATGTATTGATAGAGTGACACAACATACCAAAACTTGCTGGATTCAAGCAAAGCAATCCTTAGGTACAATTAAGAAAAGAGACAATTAAAAGACCAAAAGAAAAAGCCTGGAAAAGAAACAAATAGGGAAAAAACTACATATAAATAAAAACTTTGATAATAAAATAATTAATAAAATTTGGGCATAACCAACAATTAATTAATTGGTTTTTAAAAGAATATTACCAAGGTTTTTTTTAATAACAAAAAGGATGAAGATCAGTCAATTAATATTTATTAAGTACCTATTATGTGCCAGATATTGTGCTAAGCACTGGGGATGAAAAAGGAGGCAAAATACAGTCCCTGTACTTAAGGAGCTCACAATCTAAGGGGGGAGATAATAAGCAAACAAACATGTACAAACAAGCTACCTACAGGTAGGAAACAATGAACAGAGGGAAGTTATTAGAATTCAAAAGGTTTTGGAAAAGCTTCCTGTAAAAGATGGAATTTTAGCTGGGACTTGAAGGAAGCAAGGGAAGCCAAGAAGCAGAGATGAGAGGGGAGGGCATTCCAGGCAGGGAGGACAGTCAGAGAAAATGACCAAAGCCAAAAGCCAGTGTCACTGGATTGAAGAGTAGATGGAAGAGACTAAGGCATAAGGAAAGTGGGAAGGAGACCTGTGATGTCACGTTTGGATGCAAGGCTTGATTGAGCTAATGGAACACAGGTCATGACATGGGAGTTGGAGGGGGGTGCCAAACAGAGGATAGGATCAAACACAGGTTTGATCCTGGAAGCAAAAGGGAGCCACTGAATTAGGAAAAATTAAAAAACATGAGGAAAAAAAGAGGGAAAAGAGGTAAAGAAGAAACAAAATTATTGTATTTTACAGTTGATGTGATATTTTAGGGAACCTAAGAGTCAACTAAAATTGTAAAAGAAATAAGTAAAATCTTAGTAAGATAACAGTATATAAAAGAAACCCACAAAAAATAGTAAGTCCATATATTAACAACAAAACCCAGCAGAGATGGAACAAGCAATTCCATTCAAAACAATCACAGAATTTATAAAAGATATGAGTCTGCTACCAAAACCACACTCAAGAATTATGTGAACACAAGCACAAAACATGCTCTACAAAAATAAAAGATGACTCAAATAATTTTGGACAAATTAATTGTTCAAGTATATGCTGTGCTAGGGATAGGCTAAAGACTGGACCTGTGACTTCATTGTTATAGAGAAATTCCCAAGAAGGAAGCTCCTTCTACTCATGTAGATGTGATATCTTCTCTGGAATGAGTTGCCTAAGACACTAAGAGTTTCAGTGACTTGTTCATGGTCACATAGTCAATGTATATCAGAGAAAGGACTTGAAACAAGCTAAATATTCAGAGCTGAAAAGTTAGCTCTTTATTCATTAAGCTATGTGGCTTCCCATGAGTCAAGCTCATCTAATAAAAATGACATCATCACATTAAATAAGTTGCAGATTTAGTACTATACCAAACTATTAAAGGTCTATTAAAATTCACCTGGAGATACACATGATCAAAAAGCTCTAGGGAAAATAGAGGAGGATGGGGGAAGGAAGGAAGTGGGGTAGCTACATCAGATCTCAAATTATCTTACAGAACAACAATTATCAAAATAATATAAGGCATATAAATAACAAAAAACAAGAAAAATGCATAATTATATCAATAGATGCTTTGTCTATCTTGATTTTAGATAAATACTGTTAACTCTATTAATGAAAAGGAATCAGCCTATATTCCTATACTTTCTAATTTTTTAAACATAAAAGTGACAAAAAGCTGCCCCTAGGCCTAATATTCTAACTTCCTTATGGGCCTCACTGAACAACTGGTCTCAATGTTTTCTACTCTGTATCTTTGCTTTTCTTTTCTAATCTTCCTAACAAAAGAAGTTATAGCTCATGCTCCAATGCTTCAAACATCTCTGTAGGACTGCAGGTTTCATGAGTAACAGCACACACTTTCCAGGGCACTGACCCCAAGATCAGTCAAATAACTGTAAAAAATGGCTCTAAACAAATTCTGGAGCTGCAGAACCCACAGAAGGATGGAGTGAAGCAAATCTCCAGCCCAAGACAGCCTGGAAGGTCATGGGGAAGTATCTATTGTGCCACCAGGAGGCAAGGCACAATCCAGCATGGGCCTCACCAGCACAGACAGGACCTGAGCAGGCTTTGGGGAGACTGAATCTCAAACCTGTGGCAGTTTACGGACATCAGGATCCCAAAACGCCAAGGACAAATTGGAAGGATGGTGGAAAAAGTCTGTGGAACCACTGTGGGACAGTGGAGTGGTCCAGCCCCAGTCCCAGGGTAGCACAGGGGGAAGGGGATGGAGGAACCCACAGCAGCAGCAGGGGCAGAGACAGCAACTGTTTCTAGAGCCCTAGGCCCACAGATTGTGGGTGAATTGAGTGGCTGAAAGTACACCCCCACTCTCACTGGAAGCAGAGATCTACCTTGACAAAGAGCTCAAAAGTCAAGTAAATATCTGGGGAAATGAGCAAAAACCAGAAAAAGAATCAGACTATAGAATCTTACTTTGGTGACAAGGAAGATCAAAATATGCAAACAGAAGACAACAAAGTCAAAGCTGCTCCATCTAAAGCCTCAAAGAAAAATATGAATTGGTCTCCAGCCATGGAAGAGCTCAAAAAGGATTTTGAAAATCAAGTAAGATAAGTAGAGCAAAACTTGGGAAGAGAAATGAGAGTGATGTAAGAAAATTATGAAAAATGAGTCAACTGCTTGCTAAAGGAGACTCAAAAATGCTGAAGAAAATAACACTGTAAAAAATAGACTAACCTAAATGACAATGAGATCCAAAAAGCCAATGAAGAGAATAGTACCCTAGAAAGCAGAATTGACCAGATGGGAAAGGAGGTCCAAAAGCTCACTGAAGAAAATAATTCCATAAAGATTAGAATGGAGCAGATGACTTTATGAAAAATCAAGAAATTATAAAACAAAACCAAAGGAATGAAAAAATAGCAATGTGAAATATCTCATGGGAAAAACAACTGCCCTGGAAAATACATCCAGGAGAGAAAATTTTAAAATTACGGGACTACCTGAAAGCCATGATAGAAAAAAAGAGTCTAGATAGACATCATCTTTCAAGAAATTGTCAGGGAAAACTGACCTGATATTCTAGAACCAGAGGGTAAAATAAATATTGAAAGAATCCACCAATCACCTCCTGAAAGACATCTGAAAAGAGAAACTCCTAAGAGTATTGTAGCCAAATTTCAGAGTTCCCAGATAAAGGAGAGAATATTGCAAGCAACTAGAAAGAAACAATTCCAGTATTGTGGAAATACAATCATGATGACACAAGATCTAGCAGCTTCTATATTAAGGGATCAAAGGGCTTGGAATATAGTATTCCAGAAGTCAAAGGAACTAGGATTAAAATCAAGAATCATCTACCCAGCAAAACTAAGTATAATACTTCTGGGGGAAAATGGTCATTCAATGAAATAGAGGACTTTCAAGTATTCTTGATGAAAAGACCAGAGCTGAATAGAAAATTTGACTTTCAAACACAAGAATCAAGAGAGGCATGAAAAGGTAAACAGGAAAGAGAAATCATAAGGGACTTACTAAAGTTGAACTATTTGCGTTCCTACATGGAAAGGTATTTGTAACTTTTGAGACTTTTCTCAGTATTTGGGTAGTTGGAGGGATTATATACATATAGACAGAAGGCACAGGGTGAGTTGAATAAGAATGAATGATATCTAAAAAAATAAAATTAAGGGATGAGAGAGGAATATATTGGGAGGAGAAAGGGAAAAATAGAATTGGGCAAATCCTCTGTCACATAAAAGAGGCATGATAAAGCTTTTCCAATGGAAGGGAAGGAAGGGAAGGTGAGAGGGAAAAAGTGAACCCTTACTCTTATCACATTTGGTTTGAAGAGGGAATAACATGCTTACTCAATTGCTATGAAAATCTATCTTACATTACAGGAAAGTAGGAGAGAAAAGGGGATAAGTGGGGGATGTCAGGATGATAGAAGGAAGTGCAAATTTGAGGAGGGTGTAATTAGAAATAAATACTTTTTAGGAGGGATAGGGTCAAGAGAGAGAGTAGAATAAATGGGGGTGGCAGGATAGGATGGAGGGAAATAGAGTTAGTCTTCCACAGCATGACTTCTACAGAAGTCTTTTGCATAACTACACATGTATAACATAGATCAAATTGCCTGTCTTCTCAGTGGGAATGGCTGAGGAAGGAGGAAGGGAAAGAAGTTAAAACTCAAAGTCTTAAAAATGAATGTTAAAAATTGTTTTTACTGGGAAATAAGATATATAGGCAATGGGGTATAGAAATCTATCTTGTCCTCCAAGAAAATAGAGGGGATGGGGATAAGAGAAGGGATGATTATGATGGAAGGGAGGGCAGACTGGGGAAAGTGGTAATCAGAATGAATACTATCTTGGGATAGATGGAGGAGACAGATGGGGAGAAAATTTGGAACTTAAAATTTTATGGAAATGAATGTTGAAAACTAAAAATAAATAAGCAAATTAGAATTTAAAAAAAACTGCAGGTTTCAGCACAGGAGTCAAACTGCCTCAGTAGAAATCATAGGTCTGGTTCAACCACATCCATAAGCATAACAGTTCCCATTGTTACAGCACTTTCACATTTCTAAAACACTAGCTTCAAGACATTTATGTAAAGTTGTTAGTGTAAATACCATTATGGTATTTTCAAATATGAGCAAACTGGGTTTCCCCACCCCAGAAGGGAAATGATTTGCCCAAGTACCTGTTGAAGGTGAAGGAGACAGAGAAAGCAGTGACTTCATGTGACAACAAATATTAAAATAAAGTGAAAAGATTTCAAAAAGCAAAAGAAAATATAAGGTACACATATTGTCAAAACTAAGGGACCTAGAATTGGAAAGAAAGGGAAAGTGAAAGGTGACCAGAAAATGAGGTACAGTCTTGGTTCCAAGAAAGGTAAGTTATAAGGTCACCTATTAGTGGATGACTTTGAGGTTTCAGCCCTGGTTGACTTGAATGGTTGAGCTGTCCCTGATGATAGAGAAGTTCAGAAGAGGCATGTGTTTGAGAGAAAAGATAATGACTTCTCTTATGAACATGTAGAGTTTGAGATGCCTATGGGACATCCTTCTCAAAATGGCAGGAATCCATTTCTTCCTTCCTTTTGTAAGGGAGTGGAGGGATGGGTCTCCATATGGAGCTTGCCTGTATTGAACAAAGAGTGGTGTGCTCCCCTATACATACTATGAGAACAAGGCACATTTCCTAAGAAAGGTTGGTCTTGTCCAGGATCATTTCGCATTTGCCTGAAGGGCTTATTTCAATTATCAAAATAAAAAAAACCCTCAGGTATCACATCAGGCCTATCAGGTTACATAATGTGACAGAAAAGAAAAATGACAAATGCTGCTGGGAATTTGGAAATGCACTGTTGTAGATTTGTGAACTTGTCCAACCATTTAGGAGAACAATTTGGAACTATAGTCAAAGGGCTTTAAAACTGCATACACTTTGACTCAGCAGTATCACCTGGACATCTATATCACAAAGAGACCAAAGAAAAAGGGAAAGGACATATATGCTATATACATACATACA
>CM053775.1:42592267-42627178 GCA_028658325.1 Potorous gilbertii
GATTTAGAAATAAAAGGTGATATAAGTAAAGTAGGGGAACACGAAATAGTTTCCTTGTCAGATCTATGGCTAAGGGAAGGATGTAAACACAATAAAAAAGGGAGGGAGCGAGAGACTGTGGGATGTAAAATGGAAAATTTTGATTTATGAGGATAAAAAGGTTTTGCACAAACCAAAAACCAATGCAACCAAGATTTGAAGGAAAGCACAAAACTGGAGAAAATTTTTATAGCAATTTTCTCTGATAAAGGCCTCATTTCTCAAATAGATAGGAAATTGATTCAAATTTATAAGAATATGAGGCATTCTCCAGTTGATAAATGGTCAAAAGATATGAACAATCAGCTTTCAGATGAAAAAAATCAAAGCTATATAGTCAGAGGGGGGAAAAGCTCTAATCACTATTGATTAGAGAAATGCAAATCAAAACAATTCTGAGGTACCACCTCATACTTATCAGGTTGGCCAATACGAAAGAAAAAGAAAATGACAAATATTGAAGAGGCTGTGTGAAAACTGAGAGTAATGCACTGTTGGTGGAGTGGTGAACTGATCCAGCCATTCTTGGAAAGCAATTTAGAATTATTCCTAAACTTTGAAAGATGAAATTAGATCAATGCAGTGATAAGTCTTGGCTTCAGAGGACTGATGGTTAGTCATACTACCCTTCTTTCATCACAGAGGTCAGTCATTCAGTCAAAGAGTATTTATAAATTACCTGCTATTTCCAAGGCACTGTGCTAAGCCCTAGGTATACACAGAAAGTCCTCAAATTATTTCTGCTCTCAAGTAGTTTACAATCTAAAAGAGAAGACAACCTGTTAATAATTAAGTGCAAAGAAGATATAAACAGGCTAAGTTGAGAGTGGTCTCAAAAGAAATTAATATTAAGGAGGACTAGGATTAGTTTCTTGCAAAAGGTGAGGCTTTGACTGTGACTTCTTAGGCAAAATGCCGTCCACACTCAGAGAAAGAAATATGGAAGTCATTCGCAGAATGTAGCAGATCATGTTTGTGTGTGTGTGGGTTTTAATGTATTATGTTTTGATTTGTTATATGATTTCTTCCACTTATGTCAGTGTGACTACATAACATCACTATAGTGAAAATATGCTCAATAGGAAAGTATATGTTGAACCTAAAAAAAAAAAAGAAAATCAGTAAGCAGAGATGAGGATGGAGAGAGTTACAGAAATGGGGGACAGTCAGTGAAAATGCTGGAGACAGAAGAGTATCAATGGATCACAGAATATGTAAATGAGGGAAGTAAGGTGTGAGAAGACTGGAGTGATGTATACATTGGAGTGAAGAGTGATCAATCAGCAGCTATTTGAACAGTCTAGGAGAGAGATAATGATGGTTTGCATCAACATGGTGGCAGTGTCTCCAGAGACAAGGGTGTGGTGATCGTGGTATACAGTAGATGTTAAGAAGGTAGAAATTACAGAAATTGAAAACTGATTAAATATTGGAGGTGAGAGAGAGTAGGCAAATGAGGATGACACCTAGGTTGTGAGCTAGTACTCTCGACAGTAATAGGGAAGATGGGAATAGGGCAAGATTTGTTTGTAAAGATAATTGAATTCAGATTTAGACATGTTGAGTTTAACACATCTATGGAATATCCAGGTCAAGGTATTTAACAGGATATTGGAGATATAAGGTTGCATTTTAGAACAGAAGTTAGGACTGGACAAGTAGATCTGAGTGTTATCTTCATAGAGATGGTAACTGGAAGCACGGGAGCTGATGAGATCACCAAGTGAAATGATATAAAGAGAGAGAAAAGAAGGCCCATGGTTAGCAGCTGAATAGAGAATCAGGGAAGGAGACTGATAAGGAGTGATTAGATATGCAGGAGCACAATGAGGGGAAAGCAGCGAGAAAAGCACCAAGAGACAAGGGAGTATCATAACAAGAAGAAGATGATCAATGCAGTCAAAGGCTAGACAGATGTGGTCAAGATGGCTGAAGACTGAGAAAATCCCATTAGATTTGTCAATCAAGAGATCATTAGACATTTTAAGAGAACAGTGTCAGTTTAATGATGTCATAGGCCAGAATTCAAAAACTAACAAGGAAAGGAAATGGAGACACTTATTGAAGGAGTTTGGCCACTAGGAGGGAGGGGAGATAGAGGATGATACCTAATGGAAATGGATAGATCAAGTGAGGGTTTTCTGAGGATAGGCGAATCATGGGCATATTTGTATGCATTTGGGGAGCAGTCCGTAGACAGGGAAAGAATGAAGATTAGTGAGAAAATAGAAGTGATAGATGGAGTAATTTGCTGAAGAAAATGGGATATAATGGGATTACTTGTTCTTGTAGAAGGGTTTTCTTTGGCAAGAAGAAAGACCATCTCTCCATGTGAAATAAGAATGGATAGAAGAGAAAGGAAAACATCTTATAAGAAAAACAACTGATAAGGAGAACAGACCAAGAAGAGAAACCATAAGAATAATTGGACTACCTGAAAGTTATGATAAAAAAAAGTATCCTGATACAATAATACAAGACATAATTAAAGAAATTGTCCTGAAGCATTAGAACAAACAGGGAAAGAAGAAATAGAAAAAATCCATCAAATACCACTTGAAAGAGATCCTAGGAAAACTCAAAGGAGTAGTATAGTCATATCCCAAAACCTCCAGATAAAGGACAGAATGTTAAAAACAAGAAAAATATCAGTGCAAATATGATGGTGCCACAATTAGAATCACACAAAACCTAGAAGTGGAGACACTAAAGGATCGCAGGTCTTAGAACACTATATAGCAAAGAGCAAAAACACTGGGGCTCCAGCCAAAAGTATGATACCTAGCAAAGTTAAGCATAATCCTAACTGAAAAAAATAGACTGTCAGACTTTCAAGACTTCGTTTAAAAAAAAGCCTGAAATTAATAGAATATTTGAGACACAAGAGTCAAAAGAAACACAAGGTACATACCAAAACTGACTACAAGCGATTCAATTAGAACATGTTTACTTTTTATATATGTAAAATGTATACATGTCTAAGATTGTCATTAGTAATTGTGTAGTTTGTAAGGAAGATTGGGGTAGACCTGACTATGATATGATGTTAAAAAGTAAAACCATTTAGGAACAGCTAAAAAGAGTGATTATTTTATACAAATGAGGTGCAAGATGAAGAATTGATACAGAGGAATTAGATAGGGAAAGAGGGCTGATATTTCCAGAAAACTACTTTCATTGGGAATGGGTTCAAGATAGAATAATACCTATATATCTAGTACAAAAGTCTTCTAAATTCAGAAGAAATAAAATGGTAAAGGAATATGGTGGAGGTATAGGACAAAGGAGGGATGTGTAGAGAGGAGGATGAGGAAATAGATTATAGGGGGATCCAGAAAGGTGCTTAGATTTATAGGAATGGAAGAATAGAGGAGGGATCCTTGGAGGGGGGGTAGGCTAAGTAATAGGAGGGGAAGGTAGTAGGTAGAAGTAAAGTAGAGGAGTCAGAAGGATAGGAAACAACAGATATGCATAAACATAAAAACAAAGATCCAGAGTAGAATTAGTTAGGGAAAGTATATGTGTACGTATTTATGTATATATGTATATATCCACATTTATATAGTAATACATCTACACTTAATTGTAGCCTTCCATGGGAGAGGGGACAGTTAGGTGGCATAGTGAATAGACCACTGGCTGTGGATGCAGGAGGACCTGAGTTCAAATTCAGCATCAGACACTTGACACACTAGCTGTGTGACCTTGGGCAAGTTACATAACCCTCCAAAAAAAAAGACAAGAAAAAATAAGAAAAAAAAGAAAAAATAACAATAAAAAATCCAAAAGAAACAGGAGTGTAGGAGATAGTGGGGCATGAGTTATGTCAGAGGAGGCCCAGGGGAGAAAAAAGCATTCTCAGTTACTGGCCTCAATATTTTTAGTGACATATGAGGCAAAGTTCTCAACTGAGGGAGGGAGGAGGAGGAGAACTTTGAGAGTTTAAGGAGAGCAGAAAAGATTTTGAAAAAGTGACTGTTGTGAGTGGGATAGTGAGTTTCTTCCCTTCCCTTCCCTTCCCTTCCCTTCCCTTCTCTTCTAAATTCAGAAGAAATAAAATGGTAAAGGAATAGTATAGTCAAATTCCAAAACCTCCAGATAAAGGACAGAATATTAAAAAACAAGAAAAATATCAGTTCAAATATGATGGTGCCACAATTAGAATCTCACAAAACCTAGCAGTGGAGACAATAAAGGATCGCAGGTCTTAGAACACTATATAGCGAAGAGCAAAAGCACTGGGATTCCAGCCAAAAGTATCATACCTAGCGAAGTTAAGCGTATTCCTAAATGAAAAAATAGACATTTGATCAACTTCCCTTCCCTTCCCCTCCCTTCCCTTCCTTTCCTTTCCCCAAACCTTAAACTACTACACTCTGAAGCTCAGAGTCCAATGGGCCCCTGTCTAAGGGCTCTTCTGGACCCCCCTAACCTAAAAGTGATTACCAATAGGAACTGTTGCTGATTCCCTCTCAGCCTGATGTCTTCATTTTTCTTTGCCTCATTAAAGAGGTCATGCCCTGGTTACTTCTTAAACAGGTCTATTCAATGAATGGGCATTACCCCACTCTAAGTGAGTACCTGCATAGACCGTGGCCTAAAGGAGCCAAGGTCTCCCAGTGCATCCTAGGTCATCTCCAGTCATCTTGATGAATATCTGGTCACTGGATTCAGATGGCTTTGGAGAAGTGAGGCTGGTGACCTGGACAGCCCTCCCTTACTCAAAACAAAGTCAAATGCAAGTCATGTCATCATTTCTCTGATGGCATGGTCTTCTTTGGCAACAAAGGATGAACATGAGTGAATTGATTAAGGAAGATGAAAAAGATTGCCTTGCTATAGGGAGGGGCCAGTTGAGATTATATAAAATATATAAATATATTTTATATATTTTTATATATAATATATATATATATATAATGGCAATGGATTCATTCAACACAATTTTTTTATTCTTTATTTGTCTGATGCAGCATATGAGTGAAAGGGAAAGCAGTGGAAGGTGGGAGTGATCCAAGCCTGGGGACTGGAAAGGCAAGATCTTTGACAGGACAGAGGTACAAAGGTCTCAGGAAGACAATGTAGAGTTGAACTGGTTTATCAAGGGGTCATGATGGGAAAGGAGAGAGAGCGTAGCCAGTGCAAGGGGTACTGGTCTGGAAAGAACTGACAGGTGGAGGGACTGGTGATTACAGTGAGGAGAAAGAAAAGGGATTGGAGTTACAGGGATTGGAAGGAGAGGTGGAATGACAGCAGGAAATGATCAGATAAAAGAATTTCAGAGTTTGTGACCATGGAGCAAGTGTTTGTGGAGCACTTGCGAATAACGGCAAGATCAAGGATATGGCCATGTCTGTGCTGAGGAGCTGTAGTGGGGGGAGGGGCAGGTCATGGGGAACTTGCACATTGAGAAATTGGGAGGCAGCATACGGTGAGTGTGTTGGTTTGCTCTATTTAAGTTTGCTTCTTTATTTTGAGGGAAGGAAGGTAGAGAAAGATACTGTTGAGGACAGTGGGAAAGGGTAGCATTTTAATAGGTGTCAATAAAACACTCAAAAAGGAGAATTTGGAGTAGAGAGTTGAGGACAATAAGGAGCAAAAATTTGTCGCTATTTCCTCCGTAAAAATGGAGGCAATTTCCTCTGGTGAAGAAAAGTGGTGGGAGAGGTCCTAGGAGCTCGAGGGAAAATAAGGTTTAGAATGGATCCCACAGGGAGAGGGAAAGGGTTGGCCAAGGAAAGACAAAAAGGCAGCGATGCAACAGGGAGGACCTGATTGGAAGTAGACAACATGAACCTGTAGGTAGACTCAGCTACCAGCTACTAACTCAGTGAAGGGACTTCCTTTAGCACCATTCAGCAGCTCTGGGGAATGAGGGGAGATCAGAGGGTTGGCAGGGAACGAGTAATGGGAGGACAAGGGGTGAGAGTCAAGAGAGGAAGACAATCTGTAGCTCAAGTGAGTAAATCTAGGGTCATTCCTGAAGTAAAAAGTTAGATGAGTTCAGGGTCCAGGGGCTAGAAGACCAGAGAGAGAGAGGGAGAGAATAGACATTATAGGTGATGCTGAAGGAAAAGTGAGTCCAAGGGAGATGAGAATGACAGAAGGGGACAGGAAAAGACACCCAGAGAGGAGGGAGGTGAAAGGGGGAAGAGAGGGTAGAACACAGAGAGGATAGGTACACTGGGAGTGGGGAAGGACACAGACAGGGACAGAAACACAGAAAACAAAGAGGAAAACAGACAGGATTGGGTACACCAAGGAAGCAGAGGGATATTGGAAGAGAAACGGGACATGGAGAGGACTCAGGGATGTAGAGACAGAAGTGTCAGAAGTGACATGGAGAGGGAATGGACACAGGGAGGGGGGACAGTCAGTCAGTACGCATTTATTAAGCACCTACAGTATGACAGGGACTCTACTAAGGAGGGGAGGGAGGAACAAGATAAGAAAAACAAGGTCCCTGCCCTGAAGGAGCTCACATTCTAATGAGCTCATACCATGCAAATATCTATGCTCATACAAGACATACTCAGTGCAAATGAGAGGTCATTCCAGAAAGATTACCTACTAGCAGTGTGTGTATGTGTGTGTGTGAGAGAGGGTTTGAGGGGGGATGGTCACTCCTCCCATGGGAGTTGGGAAGAGCCTATTAAAAATGTTTATACATACAAAGTATAACAGAAAAAAGAAAGTATTCATATAGTTGCTCCCTCATTTAAAGTTCTATTTTAAAAGAGGGATTTGTTTAGATGTGGTGTTCTGAAAATTAAACTATTTCTTTAATATCACTTAAAAAATAACCTAAGGAGATTAGATTTAGTGATCTCTCCCATCTCTGATATTCTGGAATCCTGGGACCTGACACTCATTTCCTTCATGTGCCCCAGTATCAGACTGATGTGAAGGATTTCAGGTGTTCAGGATGGTGAGTATCTGTTTAAGAGGGAGGCTGGCTAATTTCACCTGGGATTCTGAGAGGCTGAGTGGGTGGGTAATCTAGGATGAGAGAAGTAGTGAACTCCCCAAAGAGGAATAGATCTCCCAGGGCCTGAGCCCACAATCTAGTGATGTAATGGGAAGAGTATTGGTCTAGAAATCAAAAGACCTGGCTCCCATCACCTGGGTTAGGACACCTGGGTGAGAAGGGGCAATTCAGAGACCTCTCCTGGGCCTCCCTTAAATGGAGAGGTTGGTCCTAGATGATCTCTGAGACCTCTTCCAGTTATGAAACCTACGGAGTCCACTTCCAATCTGGGTCTTTCAAGTCAAGTCAACAAGATTAACTGAGTCCTTATTATATGCTGACAGGGTTTACGATACTCCCTGCAGAGAACAATATGAACACATATACTATAAAGTATATCAATTATGTATAAACATACAAATTGTATATAAATATATAAAGTAAACATATAAATAATATAAAAGGTGACAAATAACACAGTCTAGGTATGTATAAGGGTTGTTGTTTTTATTTTTGTTTCTTCTTTGTTCTTGAAGAAAACCAATGACATTAGGAAAGTGATGTCTTGACTTGAGAATGAATTGGATTTAAGTGAGACTGGGCTGTGCAAAGCCACTAGCCTCACTCTCTCTTCCAGAATCATCTAGGTCCAGTGGCAAGATACAGGTCAGGAAGACTGGAGATGACACAGGATGTACTGGGAGACCTAAGGTCTTTCTCAGCTCTCAGTTTGTATGGGGCAATGTCCCTTGAGGGGGTGGGTAAGGTGGAAAGGGAAGGGGTATGAGTTAGTAAGAATGTATAGAAATGTAAAATGATAAAAGTGAACAAAAGAACACACATTCACAAGAAAAGAGGAAAAGAGTTTCCAAGAGAAACACAGAAACAAAGTTGTTTACTAGTTTTCTAACTCAACATATACTTAAAAATCACTTGTAACAGAAGTGAAAGTTTCATATGGGATCCATTCTTCTTCTCACTTTCCAGGTACTAAATGTTTGATTTTGATGACTGCCAAGTTCATAAGCCAAAGAGAATTCACTTATATTACAAGCACTCTACTCTTCCTAATCATCCTTTTCCCAGTCCCCAAGGCTCACCACCTAGAAATCCTCCTGGACATATCATTCTCTTTCACTCTCCATATCCAATTCATTCCCAAGACCTGTCAACTCAACCTTCCCAACATCTCTGGTATAGGCCTTGCCTCCTTCTCTTTTCCTATATTGCTCCTCTACACTGGTGAAGGCCCTATCACCATTTACAAACCATTAGCTGGACTTCTGAAACATCCTGCTGGTTGGTCTCCCTGCCTCAAGTCTCTCCTCACTCCAGTCCTTCTTCCATTCAGCTATCAAATTGATCTTCCCAAGGCACAGGTCTGACCATCTCACCCTCTTTAGTCAATAAACTAAAATGGCTTCTTATTATCTCTAGAATCAATCAATTAACATTTATTAATTGCTTACTATGTTGCCAGGCATTGTGCTAAGTTCTGGGGATAGAAAGAGAGGTAAAATCCGTGTCCTCAAGGAGCTTACCATCCAATAGGGGAAACAGCATGCAAACAAATGCATGTATAGTAAGCTATATAGAGCATAAGTAGAAAATAATTAATACAGGGAAGGCACTAGAATTAAAAGGGGTTGGGGAAGGCTTCTTGGAGAAGGTGAGACTTTTGTTGGGACTTTGAGGAAGCTATGGAGGTCGGTATTCAGAGAGACACCTCTTGACACTGAAAATTATCACTATTTGTCCCCCCATATGAGGAATTTTCTCTACCTGGATTCCCATCTTCACCCAATGGATTTTCTGGTTTCCCTCCTTTCCTAGATAAAACTTTACCTTCTGTAAGAGTCTTTCCTGACTCCCTCAGTGCTATCGCCTTTTCTCTGTTAATTATCTTCAGTTTATCTTGCATATATCTTGTCTGTACATAGTTGTTAACATGTCATCTCCTCTATTAAACTGTGAACTCACTGAGAAAAAGGTTTTGGACTTTTTTTGTATTCCCAGTGCCACCTCCAACATAATATATGATTAATAAATGCTTGATGACTGAACAGAAAAAGTCTCCCTTTAAGAACCATAGTCTATAATGAGAAAGTAGGTTTTATGTATATGTATATATATATATATATATATATATATATATATATATGTAGAACCTATATAAAATTACAGGCTGTCTTGATTGGGGGAGGGGAAAGATGGGGAGACAATTTGCATCTCAAAATCTTATTGAACTGAAGGATAAATAAATAAATAAGTAAATGTTATTATTATTATTATTATTTACAAAAGAACCATAGTCTTGTGGGGAGCAGGAAGATGGAGTGGAATCAAGGATGTGCCCCAAACCAAGTAAAATTCAAGGTAAGACTCAAATCAGATCATGTACTCTGATCCACTCTAATTCATCATCCACTCAGCCACTAAAGTGACTTTCCTAAAGTACAGGTCTAATTATGTCACTTCTCTACTCAATAAACTCCAGTGTTTCCCTATTGCCTCCAGAATCAAATGTTTACAATGCTGTGTTTGGCACTCAACGTCCTTCCTTTTCAGACTTATTATGCCTTACTTCCTAACAGGTACTCTTCAATCCAGTAAGACTGGCCTCCTGGTAATACCAAAAAGAAGATACTCCATCTCTCAGCTCAGGTATTTTCTTTGGCTGTCTTCTGTGCCTCTCTCTCCTCTGTTCTGACTACTGCCCTCCTTCCTTTGTTTTAGGTCTCAACAAAAATCCCTTCTTTTATTGGAATCCTTCCACAAACAGTTTTTATTGTAGTTATTTCCCTCTATTAACTATTTCCTATTTATCCTGTGCATCTAGCTTGCTTTGTATATATTTGTTTGCATATTGTCCCCCCGTTATATTCTAAGCTCCTTGAATGCAGAGAGCATCTTTTGCCTCCCTTTGTATCCCCAGTGCTTAGAACAATGACTGGCACATAATAGGTACTTAATAAATATTGACTGATTGACAGATTGCAAATAAAGTGCCTTAGAACATTTGAGGTCTCATAGAAGAGAAAGCTATCATTAGACCTTGAGAGAAGCAAAGGAGAGAGCCAAAACATTATAAGAAATTTGAGGAGGCAGAGAATGTTTTTAGGACTGGGTTCAGGGAAGTTTTCCTGGAGGAGGCCCCAATTCATGTAGGGCACACAAATCAGGAAGGAGTTACAATTAATTTCGATGAGAAAAAAGAGACCTAGGGGACCACGTAAGCAAAGAGGTACAAAGTTGGGAAGGGACAAGCAGAGAGGAAGAGTTCAGTAGATCATTCCCATCCAGGGACTTAATAGACATGGATGGGGCAGGAACTTGATCCTCAGGAAATGAAAGGATGCTTATTAAATGAAGAGAAAGGCAGCAGGAATCATTGAAAGAGCACCAACTTGAGAATCAGGTGCTTGGGTTCAAATCCTCGTTCTCTGAGACCTTGGGCACATAGAAACCTCCTTAAGCTTCAGTTTTCTCATGTGTTAGATGAGGGGTCTGGACTACATGACTTCTGAGGTCCTTTTCCTTTTAAGACATTTTATATTCCAATGCTCCTTTCTTCTGTGATCTAAATTAACGAATGAAGCATTTTTCAAGCACTCACTATGTGTACAGTTCTGTGCTGAGCACTGGGGATAGATACTAAAGTAAAACTGTCCTTGCTTTCAAGGAGCTGCCATTCTATTGGGGAAGACAACACATAGGCAAGGCTTCAGATGTAAGTCACTGGAAAGGCCCCATGGTCTCTAACACGTAGTGGTGAGGCATTCTTTTTTAACAATATCATTTTCACTGATAAAATCACTTTCTGTTATTGAACCCTCTAACAGTGCCAAGGGCTTTGGGAAAAAGAATGTTCTTTTCTGGGTCTTCAGTAGATGGGGCTGTAGTGCTGGAGGAGCAGTTGCAAGACTGCCTGCATCTCCACAGGGGTGGCTGACCCAGATGTTGGCTGTGGCTTGCCCAAAGACTCTTGCGTTCAGAATACGGGGCTGTCTCTACCAGTCCAAGAGAGATGGTAGTGCTGGTGCTAGTGGTGGTGACTGTAAGGGCAGGTTTGGGGAAAGGGTCCCTAGATCACAGACTGTTGGAACTGGGAAGATCCTTAACATAAAAGTGAGGAGCTTCATGGATTATCCCACTCTCTTCAAAGTAAGTACAACCTTCCTTAGACAAGAAGAGTTATTAATTGAATCAATCAATCAGAACCCAGTGTAAACAGGGTCTGTATATATCTTCTGGAATCAATCAAAAGCACTGCCTTAAGGAATTTGGCCATGCCTTCAGGAACTTGTATGAAAGAGAGGACCCATCCCAGAAGAAGAGAGAGATTCTTAGGGTTTGGAAGCAGAGAGGGAGGAGCAGAGTCATAGAAGGCTGAGACAAGAACTAGCAGAGCTGAGTCAACCAGCAAAAGGAGAAAGAGAAAGCAGGACTGAGCTGGGGCAGAAAAGGAAAATACCAAAGATTGACATGCGCTCTACGAGCATCTCAGAGTAGAAGACCCAGGCTGGTGCCACCATTGTACCTATCTAGTCTAGACCCAAGAAAAGTTCCAAGAAGATGTCTGCTCCTTTCCCAACTTCTCTTTTTAATGACCATTTGGTCACAGACACTATCATATAATGTTATTTAGTAACACAAAGGTTTTCAATAAGCTGAATTTTGCCTCAATTATAAAGAGGCCAGGAGTTAGAGAGATAGATATAAATGTCAATTTAGGCAGAGCCCAACCTCTGCCTAAATGTTATGAATTTTGGGGGGTCAGAGTCAAGACAGCAGAGTAGAAAGATGAACATATTCTAGGTCTTCCACCAGAGCCCATAAAATACCTGTAAAAATGTCTCTCAACAAATTCTAGAGGAGCAGAAGTCACAGAATGACAGAGTGAAAGAGATTTCCAGCCAAAAGGAACCTGGAATGCTGGCAGGAAAGGTCACTGAATGGAGGGGAACCCAGCCCTGCCTTAGTGGCACCACTAGCTCTGAAAACAATAGCACAAAAGACCTGAAGTTTAAGACAGTACCTCCTGCACCTCAGGAGCAGAGTCCAACTTTAGTCTAAAGTTAAGTCAAGAAATAGTCTAGAAAAATGAGAAAACAACAAAAAAGAATCTGACTATAGAAAGTAACTATGGAGACAGAGAAGGTCAAGACACAAATCCAGAAGAAGACAATGAAATCAAAATAGAGACATGCAAAGTCTCAAAGAAAAACATGTGAATTGGATACAGGCCCCAAAATAATTCCTGGAAGAGCTCAAAAAGGATTTTAAAAATCAAATAACAAAGGTAGATGGAAATTGAGAAAAGAAATGAGAGTGGTACAAGAAAAGAATCAACAGCAAGGTAAAAGAGGCACAAAACATACTGAAGAAAATACCTTAAAAACAGAATGGGCAAATGGAAAAAAGAGACACAAAAATTCACTAAAGAAAAGAACTCTTTTAAAGTTCTTTTTTACCAAATTTACCAAATGGGGAAAGGGTACAAAAGCTCACTAAAGATCAAATCAAAACAATGAAAGACAGAAAATAGGAAATATCTCATTAGGAAAGTAACTGACCTGAAAATAGAACAAGGAGAGATAATTTAATAATTTTTGGACAGTCTGAAAACCATGATAAATTATTGGACAATCATTGGACAAACCATGATCAATTACTGGACAATCTGACCATGATCAAAAAACATATTTCAATAAATCATAGAGGAAAAATGCCCTTATACCCTAGGAGAATAAATAAAATAGAAATTTGCGCAATCCATTAATCATTTAAGAAATTCCCAAATGAAAACTCCTAGGAACATTATAGACAAATTTCAGAGCACCCAGATAAAGGAGAAAATATTACAAGCAGTCAGAAAGAAACAACTCATGGAGCTACAGTCAGCATAACACAAGATCTAGCAGCTTCTATTTTAAAGGATCGGAGGACTTGGAATATGATATATTGGAGGCAAAGGAGCTGGAATTACAATGAAGAAAAACTACCCAGCAAAACTGAATATAGTCCTTCGGGAGAAAAATGGATATTCCAAGAAAGATGACTTTTAAGCGTTCTGATAAAAACCAGAATGGAATACAAAATTTGATTTTCAAATACAAGACTCAAAAGAAGCATAAAAAATAGAAACAGGAAAGAGAAATCAAGGGATTCATATGGTCAAACTATTTACATTTCTATGTGGGAAGAAGATATTTGTAACCCCTAAGAAGCTTATCATTATTAGGGCATTTTTAAAAAGTACTCATAGGCAGAGCGTATGGGAGTCAGTTGACAATGATAAGATGATTAAAAAAAAATAAGATTAAAGGGTGAGAAAGAAAGATGCACTGGGATAAGGGAGTGGAAGAATGGGAAAATTATCTCACATAAAAAAGACAGAAAAGGAAGAATTTTTACAGTGGAGAGTAAGATGGGGATGGTGGCAGATAGTGCTTGAACCTTGAACCTCTCATTAGAATTGGCTCAAGAGTGAATAATATACACACTTGTTAAGGTATAAAAATCTATCTTACCCTACAAGGAATTAGGAATGGAAAAAGATAAGGGAGGGGGAATGGGACTGATAGAAAGAAAGATGGATTAAGTGATGCAATGGTCAGAAGTAAAACAGACTTTTGAAGAGGAATAGAGTAAAAAGAGAGAAGAATAAACAGGGGGAAAATAGGATGGAGGGAAATAGACAATTAGTAATCACAACTATGAATGTGAATGGGATGAACTCACTCATAAAATAGAAGCACATAGCAGAATGGATTAAAAACCAGAATCCTACAATATATTCTACACAAGAAACATACTTGAAACAGAGAGATATATACCGAGTAAAAATAAGGTACTGGAGCAGAGTCTATTATACTTTGGCTGAAGTAGAAAAAGCTGGGGGTAACAATCATAGTCGTAGACTAAGGAAAAGCAAAAATAGACCTAATTAAAAGAGATAAGCAGGGAAACTACATTTTCCTGAAAGGTACAATGAAGTAATATCAATACTAAACATGTATACACCAAATGACATGGCATCCAAATTCTATAAAAAAGTTAAATAGGATGAAATAGATAATAAAACTATACTAATGAGGGACCTCACTTTTCCCCTCTTAGAACTAGATAAATACAACAAAAATAAACAATAAGTTGGGGAGATGAATAGAATTTTAGAAAAGTTGGATATGACAGACTTTTGGAGAAAATTGAGTAAGAATAGAAAGGAATATATACCTTCTCAGCTACACATGAGATCTTCATAAAAAGTGACCATGTATTAAGGCATAAAAAACTCACAACCAAATGCAGAAAAGCAGACACACTGAATCCATCCTTTTTCAGATCATGATGCAATAAAAATTACATTCAATAAAAGTCCATGGAGACACATTAAAATTTAATTAGAAACTAAACAATCTGTTTCTAAAGAATGAGTGGATGAAATAACAAATCACAGAAACAATCAATAATTTCATGAAAAAGAATGACAACAAGAAAACAACATACCAAAATAGGGGATCAATGAAAGCAGTACTTAGGGGAAATTTTATATCTGTAAATGCTTACACCAATAAAATAGAGAAAGAGCACATCAATGAATTGGGCATGCAACTAAAGAAAAACTAGAAAAGGAATAAATTAAAAGTCCTCAGTGAAAGAACAAATTGGAAATCCTGAAAACCAAAGGAGGGATTTGCAAAATTGAAAGTAAGAAAACCTTTGAACTAATAAGTAAAACTAGAATTGTTTTTATTTAAAAAACAATAAAATAGATAAACCATTGGTGAATTTGATCAAAAAAAGAAGAAAATCAAATACTCAGTACTGAAAATTAAAAGAGTCAATCAATCAACAATGAAGATGAAACTGGAGCAATTATTAGGAGCTATTTTACCCAATGATATGCCAATAAATCCAACAATTTAGGTAAAATGGATGAATATTTACAAAAATATAAATTGTTTAAATTAACAAAAAATGAAATAGAATAACTCCATTTTAAAAAACGAAATTGAACAAACCATTAGTGAACCTGCTAAGAAAAAATATTCCCAGGAACAGATAGATTCACAAGTGAATTCTATCAAACATTCAAAGAATAATTAATTCCAATATAATATAAACTATTTGGAAAAAAATAGGTAAAGAAGGAGTCCTATTAAAATCATTTTATGACACAAATATAGTACTGATACCTAAACCAGGAAGAGTGAAAACAGAAAACTGTAGACCAATTTCCCTAAAGTATATTGATGTAAAAAATTTAAATAAAATGCTAGCAAGGAGATTATAGCAATATATCACAAAAAGATCATACACTATGACTAGATGGGATTTATACCAGGAATTTAGGGCTGGTTCAATATTAAGAAAACTATCAACATAATAGAATATCTAAATAACAAAAACTACAAAAATCATATGATTATTTCAATAGATTGCCGAAAAAGCTTTTGATAAAATACAACTCCTTATTAAAGAGAATTCTAGAAAGCATAGGAATAAATCAAGCTTTCCTCAAAATAATTAAGTATTATCTATTTAAAATCATCAGCAAACATCATCTATAATGGGGATAAACTAATAACATCAGGGTGAAGCAAGGATGTCTATTATCACCACATTGTTCAATATTATACTAGGAATGTAAGCTATAGAAATAAAAGAAAAATAGGTAATGAGGTAATAGGTAAAGAATTGGTAATGAGGAAACAAAGCTATCACTCTGCAGAAAATAAGTTGGTATATACTTCAGGGAATCCTAGAATATCAACTAAATAACTAGTTGAAATGATTAACTTTAGCAACACTGAAGGATAAAAAAACAAGCCTACAAAAATCATCAGCATTCCTATATATTAGAAAGTCCAGCATGAAGAGATAGAATGAGAAATCTCATTTAAAATAACTATAGACAGTAAAAAATACTTAAGAGTCTACTTGCCAAGAGAAACCCAGGAATTATATGAACACAATTACAAAACACTTTTCACACGAATAAAGTCAGTTCTAAACAACTGGAAAAATACTAATTGCTCATGGCTAGGCTGAGTCATTATAATGAAAATGACATTTCTACCCAAATTAATTTATTCAGTGCCATACTCACCAACCTATGAAAAATATTTTATAGAGCTAGAAAAAAACAAAAACAAAACTCATCTGGAAGAACAAAAGGTCAAGAATGTCAAGGGAATCAATAAAAAAAAAGTGAAAGAAGATGGCTTAGCAGTACCAAATTTCAAACTGTTTAAAAAGTGGTACTGGTCAAGAAATTGAGTGGTGAATAAATAGAATAGATTAGGTATACAATATACAGTGGTAAATGATCATAGTTATCTACTGTTTGATAAACGCAAAGATCCCAGCTTTTTTTGGGAAAAAATTGCTTTCTGTCAAAAATTGCTGGGAAAACTGGAAGGCACTTTGGCAGAAATAGGTATAGAGCAATATTTCACAACAAATACCAAGATAATGTCAAAATGGGAACATGATTTAGAAATAAAGAGCTATATAATAAGCAAATTTGGGGGAACATGGAATAGTTTACTCATCATATCTATGGATAAAGGAGGAATTTATGACCAAATAAGAGATAAAGGGTATTCTGGGATTTAAAATGGATAATTTTGATTACATTAAATTAAAAAGGTTTTGCACAAAGAAAACCAATGTAGTTAAGACGAAAAGGAAAGCAGAAAACTGGGAACAAAATTTTCAACAAGTTTCCCTGATAAAGACATTATTTCTCAGATATATAGAGAAGCAAATCAAATTTATAAGAATATGAGACCATTCCACAATTGATAAATAGTCCAAGGATAAGAACAGTTTTCAGACAAAGAAAATAAATGTGAAAAAGTGCTCTGAATCAATATAGAGAAATGCAAACTAAAAGAACTCTGAGGTACCAACTCACACGTATCAGATTGGTTAATATGACAGAAAAGGGAAATAACAAATGTAGGAGAGGATGTGGAAAAATTTGGACACTGATGCACTCTTGGTGGAGTTGTCAACTGATTCAACCATTCTGAAGAAAAATTTGGAACTATGCCCAAAGGGCTATAAAGTTGTTCATATTCTTTGACCCAGCAACACTACTACTAGGTCTATATCTCAGAGATAAAATAAAATAAAAACATCCTATATGTACAAAAATATTTGTAGCAGCACTTTTTGTGGTGGCAAAGTATTGGAAATGAAAGAGATTTCCATCATTTGGGCAATGACTGAAGAAATTGTCATATATTATTTTGATGGAATACCACTGTAACAAGAAATGAAAAGCAGGTTGCTTTCAGAAAAACCTGGAAGGAGTTACACAAACTGATGCCAAGTGAAGTGAGTAGAGCTGATAATTATTATTGTACACAGTAACAGCAATACTGTAAAATAACAAACTGTGAATGACTTGGTTATTCTCAGCAATATAGTGATATAAGATAATTCTGAAGAGCTTATAGTGAAAAAATGCTATCTGCCTCCAGAGAAAGAATTGATAGATTCTGAAGGTAGATCAAAACACACTTTCTACACTTTATTTTTCTTGCTTTTTTTCCTATATTCTCTTTTTCAATACGGATAATATGAAAATATGTTTTGCATGACTGCACATGTATAATCTATATCAAAGTGCTCTCAGGGAGAGAGGAAGCTGTTTGGACTCAAAAATTATAAAAAATGAATATTAAAAATTGTTTGTGTAATTAAGAAAAATAAAAACATCTTTCAAAGAAATAAAAAATAGGTTAATTATCATAAGGTGATGTTTCACTTACTTCACAGAACATATCTTCTCAATTAGAGAGCAGCTTGTCTTGGTGGAGTGAATGGCCCCACTTGTAGTGGAACTGAGACTAAGTCTATTGGTATAATTTCCATGATTTTTAATTTTTGAGAGTCTCTCTCCCATTATCTGGTCAGTGGAAGGATATGGTGTGTGTGTGTGTGTGTGTGTGTGTGTGTGTGTGTGTTGCAAAATAAATCTACCTAATCCTGGAATGAGGCCCTGCCTGTACATTTTAGAAAAGAAAAATACTGAATAAAATAAAAATACATTTTTCCCTAAACAAGCAGCACACACAAACCCATGTAAACCCATCAATGGCCTGCTGCCATTGTATAACTGACTCGCTAGCTGTTTAGGCTCAGTTAGTCACTCTAAATGACTAATAAGGTGAATCATTTAATCAATGCAGACATGAAAAAAATGAATAAGCTTGCAAGCCTCACCTATCCTAAAACCCAACCACTGGGCCCCAGGAAGTTTGATCCTCTGTTGTCTAAGTGATAAGGAATAGGACAGATGTCTCACTTCTTTTCCAGTAGAAGGTTCAGTTCAAGATAGCCCACCCACCTTTGTTGAAGTATAATTTCACTAGAGGAAAAATTTAGTGTCCAGGAAGGAAGCATCAGTCGATTCCAATCACTATTTACCATGGTGATAGGCCCGTTTCCATGGATAGCTGGAATCTCAAGTTGCTGGCACTCAAGTTAACTCCTTATCAGGCCTCCATTATGATCCCTAGGCCAGGAGGAGGTGAGGGCTTCTCCCACACTTTTCTCTGTACTTTCAGCAAGACACAGACATAAATAATTAGGTAAACTAACAAGGCAAAAGATATCAGGAGACCCTCACACATGCACATATATGTACATACAGGCATTTATATTGAGAGACACAGTCAGAAAATACAGAAACAGAGATAGAGAGAGTGAAATGGAGACAGAGACAGAGACAGGCAGAGACAGGCACAGATGTAGAAAGGGAAATATAGACACAATCCATAGAATGAATGCATAAGAAGACATATAAAACCAGCAGCTGTTGGTACAAGACATACACCAGGAAAGGAACCAAACATGCTATCCATCATCCCAGGCACTCTGGTAACCTCCCTGATCACCTCCTAGACAGGTGCCAATAAACCTGTCCCTGGCCCAAAGACATGAGTGAACTCTGAATTTTCCCAAAAGAGTCTCTGAACTTGAAGGACGACTATGCAGATCACTACATGCCCTTTAAGGACTACAAAGAACCTTTCATAGACCTTATTTGGTCCTCACAAGACCCCCAGGAGGTAGGCAGTCCAAGTAAGATTATCTCCATTTCCCATGTAAAGATACTGAGGCCCAGGGAGGGTCAGGAGTCTGCCTTAGGGGATCAGGGGGTCACACAGAGGGTAGTAAGTGCTACACCCCATCCCTTGTCTCAGCATTTAGACTGTTAAATTTATTGGCCCAAAGTTGGGCAAAATAGCTTCTAATAATTGCCTTAATTTCATCTTCATTGGTTGTACTTTAACTCTTTTCACTTTTGAGACTGGTCATTTGTTTCTTTCCTTTCATTTTTTAAATCAAATTAGTCAATGATTTATCTCTTTTATTGCTTTTTGCATAAAACTAGATTCTAGCTTTATTTGTTAGTTTTGTTTTGCTTTGTTTTTTAGGATTTCTATTTGGTGTGTAATTCGGGGTGTGTGTGTTAATTTGTTGGTTTTCCTGTTGTTGGAGAAGTCCCTTTACTACATTCCTGGTCTGTTCTCTTCTCCTTATCCATGTAGGACCCCTGCTCCTTTGTGACAGTGACTGCCCTTCTTAGCCCTTGGAACTGCAACTTAGAACTGGGTAAAAGACTACAGACTTGCCAAATGTCATGTAATCCTGCAGCCAATTCATACCTAATTCACACTCCTGATGGATTCCATTGAGATGTGATCTACACTAAAGGCAGATAAGTGGTTCACTGGATAGTGTGCAATATGACCTCAGATACCACCTGTGTGACTCTGAACAAGTCACTTAATCTTGTTTCCTCAGTTATAAAAGAAATGGCAAGTGACTCCTGTATTTCTTCCAAGAAAATCCCAAATGGGTCACAAAGAGTCTGATATGACTGAACAATAATAGTAGCAAAGGTGTTAAGTGGGGTGGGGGTTGATAGTGGTTTGATAAAATTATCACCCACCCTTTTATACATAAGATGTTCTGCAAGCCATCATTCTTTCCACTCTAAGTTCACTGCCACTTTCCTTTTACTTTAGCGTTTTTTTCTAAAAAGGTTTTTACATTAGCCATTTGCTGATATTCATCCACAGAAGTCATTCCAAACAAAAGAAAATAGTTAAACAAAATGGACCCGCAATCTGACCATATCTGAAAGTATGTACAATATTCTGCATTGTACAGAGACCCCTATCTCTGTACAAAGGAGTTAGAAGACCATACTGCCTCTTGAAGAAATATAAGTACTGTCATAATTCAAGGATTCTATGTGGCTACTCTCCTTAACCAGGCAATCCCATCACATCCTACAGATAGGTTTATGAACTGATATGACCAAAGAAATACATCTCATTGTGGATGACCTTCTGGCTGCACTTAGCTAGGCTGGTCAGAAGACCGTAGGTCAAGAACTCCCAAGGATGGCAGAGGCCATCTTGTCCAAACCATTCTACAGATGAGGAAACTGAAGCTCATTATGGTTTAGTAACTTACCAAAGGTCACAAGGTACTATGAATCACAGGCAGCCTTTGAATTCAAGTCCTTTGAGTCCACAGCAACCGGTGTTGTTTTATATTAGTTCTGCCTCCCAGGGAGACTTTTGTGCCCCAACAACACTTTCCTTAAAGAACATCAGAATTGTGCTTCTGGGTCTCCACAAGGAAAGGGTAAAGGACCTCTTTTTCCCATATGAGCAACTGGGCTGAAAATCTAGCAAATAGAAGGTAGGCTTTAATTTCACCTGGTGGAAAGTACAAAGCACAAAGGATTTGTACTTGATCATACTGTCTGAATAGCTCACTGATGGGACTCCAGCCCCAGAAGTGGATTTATTCAAGCTTTCACCTGGGAGCCTGGGATGCCTTCTGCTGGGGGAGGAACATTACTGTTTAGTGACCAGAAGGAGCCAGAGCCAATGCATTCCATTACAGGCCAAGGCAATCAATCCACAAGTATTTAATAAGTCCCTAGCATGATCCAGAAACTCTTCTAGGCACTGGGGATGGGAGCAATGAAGGAAATAATCCTTACTCACAGATCCAGTAAAGCCTTCCTGATTTACAGCCCTGGTAATCCATCGAACGAATACACAGGCCACTGGAATGAAGCAGGGGCTGGGATGGAAAGTGGGGATGGCTCACTGCCTCTCATCTCACAGGGTGATGAAACACAATGCAGGGCCCACAGCTCCTCCTGCCCTGGAACATTCCCCTCTATGTTCCTGGCCTGGTGTGTTCATTCCTGCAATGTGGCTGGGGGCAGAGGGAGCTGCTGAACTCATTTTTTGAGAAACTAAGTATTTTGGACCCCCATGGGAGGGGTCCTGAAAGGGGAAACAGTGAAGCTTGTCCACAGGGCTGAACTTTGATATGGGCAGGATAGGCATCTAATTAGTGTGATTTCAGGGGCACAGACAGTACCCCCCTTCTCCCATCCCCAAATCTCTCTAACACTGACCACTAAATTCCACTCTCTCAGTGTGATGCAGTGAAAAGACCTCTGGTTTTGGATGTGGAGGCAGCATTGATGGCCCCCTGTCCCATTTCTTCCCTTGGCTCCCCTTTCCTACTCTGTCAGGTTGAATCAGAGCCTCCTCCATTTTCACTGCAGATGGGTGCACCCCTGGTGCAGTCTTTAATATTAGGGGTCCCATCCCCAGGAAAAGGGAACATGCTTTCAGTCCCCCTCCTCATTTCTTCTTACATGATTGAGTAGAATCAATGCCTACCACTTGTTGTAGGGATGTACGTTATATCTAGGAGAGGGAGGTATGCTGGCAGTCTCTAGAGCAATGTGGCCTCCTGTTTCTGGGGATGAGGTCTATTTCCCTGCCTGAGCAATATTCCAGTCATGCCAAGTCAGTCAAAAAGCATGTATTAAACATTTTTGTGTGAGAGTATATATAGTACTAATCCCGGATTCAAGGACACATTCTAAAGAAAGAGAGTTTGGGGGAAAAGATAATGACTTGTTTTGGACAAGTTCAGCTCATGATGTCTATGAGATATCCAGTTCAATATGTCTGACAGACAGACAGAGTTGCAACATCAGGTGAGAGGTTAGGGATGGAAAAATAAATCTGAGAATCATCTGCACAGCGTCAATAGTTCAATCCAAGGGAACTGAGGAGATCACCAAGTGAAATAATATACAGAGATAACAGGGCTCTGGACAAAGACTTGGAGACTCCTCCACTAAGCAGGCATGACCTGGAATAAGACCACAGAGTGGTCAGACAGGCTGGAGAGGTTGCCTTCATCAAAATATGTAGAGAACTAGCAGTTTCAAAGCCTGCAGAGGATGGAGCAAAGGCAATTTAGAGATTGCTAGTAACTTTGGAGAGAGTGGTTCCAGTTGAATAATTAGGTCTCAAGTCAACCTGCCAAAACAAGAAGGGAGTGATCAGAAAGTAAGTGGAGATATCCATTATACATAACTTTCTCAAGGAATTTAGCCCTCAAAAGGGAAAAGAGACACAGTAGTAGGGACAGAGGGAAGGAGTGAGATTTTTTCAAGGATGAAGAAGACATAGGCATGTTTGTAGGCAGTAGGGACAGGGAGCGATTGAAGATCAGTGAGAGAATGGAGATGATAGGGAGGGAGCAGTCTGCTGAAGGAGATTGTGCATGGAGGATGTGCATGTGCATGCATGTGCATCCCTCACAAACTGCTATGGATTTGGCTATGAAAGCCCTTGACAATCTGGCTACAACCTCCCTACACATCACTCCCTTTCACACACTTTATGCCCCAGCCAAACTGGCCGGAACAGGCGGTTCCATATTCCTTCTCACCTCTTATAATATATAGCTCCCTGTTAAGACTCAGTTCTTTTTCAATAAGACTTTCCTCAGTGTCAGTTTCGCACCCCTTAACTCATTTCTATTTATTTATTTATCATCTTATTTATTTATTTATTTATTTATTTAATCTGTGATCATGAATACTCTCAGTAGAAGGCAAGTCCGTTTCCTTTTCATCACTGTATCTACAGCCCCCAGCACACAGTGCCTGGGGCCTAGTAGGTGATTCCTAAATGTTTTCTCTCCGACTCTAGTGACCTAGACAGAGACTTGGTCTAGCTCTCCACCTCTATGATAGCCCAGTGGGAGGTAATAACTTTGGAGTCAGTGGACATGAGTTTTCATCCCAGATCTACTACCTGTGTGACCTTGGGGAAGTCATTCTCCTCTCTGCATCTGTTTACTCATATGTACAATGAGAATAACTAGATTAGATATTCTCTAAGGTCCTTCCCAATTCATTATGTCTTTGGTCTCATTGTGAGGGGAAGGGGCATAATGAATGGAGATTATGTGTTTGACCTTCTACTGTGCCTTTGACCAAGAAGTGATTTCTCCTGTCCTTATTCACTAAACGAATTTTTAAGGAACATACATGTCCTGCTTAGGGTATGGGTAGAGAAATGAAAAATGGGCTCTTTGTACTTGATATAGCTTCTTTTGATCATACATCATTGCTCTTGGACTGTGTAATACATCCTTTTATGTTCTAGTATTCTGTAAAAGATGTTGCACATGCTTTAATCACTCATTTCACAGTGAATTATGTTACATTAATGGCTTCCTAGATTTTTTCCCCCCATAATCTTGATGGAACACATGACACATGTTGGGGCAGACTGAGCCTCTACCCCCCACCATTTCTATGATCAGCTAGAGAAACATGCATTTCCTCAAGCAGAAATTCTGCTCCTTACTGACCTTATTAGCATAGGATGGAGAGTTGGAAAGGGCCTAGGAGATTATCTAATGCCAGCTGCTCATTTTATAGAGGAAGAAAAGGAGGCTAATACCGGAGGTGGGGGAGGGGGAGCAGAAACTTGTCCCAAATTACACAGATGGCATGTAGCATTTGAACTGAGGCCCTTTGGTCCTAACCTAATTCCAAAGGGGTCCAGAAACAGAAAGTCCCAGAGAAACTATCAGCCATTGTTTAAGAACCCAGAAGATAATGGGATATGGGGGCTCAAAGAGACTTTAGAGACTATCTAAGGTAATTCTCTCATTTTATGAAAAATGAAACTGAGACCCAAAGATGGAAAGGGATTTCTCTCTCAGGTCACATAATGAGAAGAAACTGTATCCAAACGAGCTTAAACTCTTAGGCTCCAAACTCAACAGTTCTGTCACCACTCTGCACCTACCACTAGTCTTGGTCCAAGGGGTCAGATATTAAGAGTGGGCAGAGAGATTAGAGATGACCTAGCATGCTGCCATCATTCATTTTTACAGATGGGGAAATGAGAACCAGGGAGGGGAAGAGAATAGTTCAAGATCACACAGCCAGGAACTGGTAGGGCTGACATTTGCATCTAGATCCAGTTCTTTTTTTTAAGGATTTTTTTAATTATTATTTTTTAATGTTCTACAAACACTTCCTTAAAATTAAGATTTTTATCCCCCTCACACCTTCTCCCCACTTCCCCCCTCCCTCCCCACTACAACATACAATTCTGTATAGGTTCTACATATACTTTCCTATTGAGGACATTTTCACTATAGTCATGCTATGTAGTCACATTAAAATAAATGGAAGAAATCATATAACAAATCAAAACATAATACTCTAACCCCCCCCACACACACAAACATGATCTGCTACATTCTGCAAATGACTTCCGTATTTCTTTCTCTGAGTGTGGAAGACATTTTGCCTTAGAAAACCATCATTGGAATATTTTTTCCAGTAAGTTCTTATGTTATTACGAAGTTCCAAGTCTACCAGAAAAAACTCTCGCACACAGTGGTCGTTGCTGTGCATAAAGTTCTCCTGGTTCTGCTCCTTTCGCTCAGCATCAGATCATATAAGTCCTTCCAGGCCTCCCTGAATAGATCCAGTTCTTGCCACTACACTGCATTTAGTTTGGCTCAGTTACTCGTCATCATCTCCTTCTGGTACTATCTTAGGGTGGGTGGCCATTATGCAGGCTTCTTTATTGCATTGTTCAAGAAGAGATCTCGGGCAAGGGGTAGGTCTGCATCACCCTTAGTAAAGTCCAGCCATATTGCAGGAGAAAATGACAGTGCCCCAGTTGATCTATTCTAAATAATTATGAAAGACTTGAGAATGCTGGTTAACATAAGGATCATCCACGATTTTACAGGACTAATTTTTGATGAAGAAGGCACCTAACTTCTGACAGAGAGGTGATGGACTAAAATATATAAAAGGAGGCATTCTGGATGTGGCCAATGCACATATTTGAATGGTATAATAATATAGATTATTTTAAAGGTTTTCTTTTTCTTTTCTTTCCTTTCTTCTTTTTTTTCCCCAATGGAAGCAAAGGAGATGAGAGAGAAAATAAATGCTTGATAATTGAAAAAATAAAATGTAATAAAAGCATTAAAATTTTAAAAATTAAAGTGGAGGAAAGGGTGGAGGTAATAGCCAGATATAGCAACTTGGTCTACCACAGCTGGGATATGCAGGGGAAGGGGATGGGACAGAAAGGAGATGCCACAAAGATTAAATGAATAACCCTGGTTGGTGCTGAGAGAGGTTGACATGGAGAGATGATGCCCACATTCTCTGGCTATTCTATACTAATATAATTTCATGTTTACTGAATATCAATGGATACTTCCTGCCACACAAAACAGAGGAGGAGAAATCCCTGACTAATAAGGTTACATTTCTTTTAAACCAGTTCAAGTTGAAAAGTTGCAGGGAAAATGGTACATTATCAACTTCAAAATAAAAATCCAGAAGCCATCTCATCTGTTCACCTGGTTCATAAAGCATGCAGTCTGTCTGTATGGCTATGGGAAAAAATGATATCAAATACAAGATATCACTTCTTAAGATCTTAGGCAGAAAGGGGAAAACCAGTGATAATATCCAGTGTTGATTTAGATCCAACATGGGTGGGGATGCATGTGTGTGTGTGTGTGTACATGTAATAACTTGGGGTTACTTGTCACTGAAGTATTATCAAATATGTGTACTGCAACTCTCATACCTGCATCTCTCCTATGTTTCTGGGACTAAGCAGTTTTCCATCACAGGATATTTTCATTTTCCGAAATTTCTCCTTTTTTCCCTCTGACTTCATGGCATTAGGGGATCTTCTTCCAAGTCCCCTGGATTGTTCTCAGTTACTGAGAAGTTCTTCTTGTATTTTCTCTCCTGGCATTGTCTGTAGAACTTCCGCTAAAACAACTGTCCTCAAAAGAACCATATGTCATCCTTATGGGTGCAGAAGAATGTTTTGTGAGTTAATGAGGCCCAAAGATGCATCAGTGGCCCACATACTGGTCATGAACTTATCTAGTTCTCAGTTGTCAGACACAGAGTAGTCACCAGGAACTGCACTCAAACTTTTCCATATTAGTAGGATCTGTTGGAATTCTGGGTCTACAGACACTGCTTTCAAAATCCCAGGACCATCCAAAAACAAATCAGTTGAGATGATAACCAGGTCTCAATCATAGACAAGCACCTAACTGGGGTTATACTTGGTCACATGAGTCTCCTTGAAAGCATTTGGTCCCCTGGCCCAGGAGAGAGCACTCTCTAAAACTACATGCCTTCCTTCATTTTCAAGATCTTCCTAGCCAATATAACAGTCCTAGAAAAAACTGGGCCACAAGCTTAAGGAAAATAAAAGTAAACTGTGCCTAGGCATTCAGCAATTTAGAGACACAGCTCTAGGTTTTTCTTGGACTGTATCCTGAGGGTAGCCTTGTTCGTGGGGGTAGCCATGAAAGGGGAGATACTGATTATGGTTGGAACCAATAGGCTGCAGGCAGGAAATATGTTCTCCAACCCTGAGGTCTTGCTGGAAAATTTAATGAATCTCATTGAGATTGGGGCTATAAGAGAAGAGAATAGGAAGAGGAGAATTATGAAAATGGGGAAACTAACACAATAGTAAGTAGGGCCCCAGTTTCCCCTATCACTTCTCCGTGGGGTATGGCTTTCTCCACAGAAGAGCAGTCTGCTATGTGCCTTTGGCCACTGAGGACGTTGGGAAGCTCCAGGAGAAATTCAGACAATCTGATAGAAGAGTTGCCCAGTACAATGTAGCCCAGTACAATGGAGCCCATGTAGAGATCCCTCTGGCAACAGAGTTTCATGGGCTTAGAGAGCTCATGGAAGAATTGATGGAGTTCAGACTCTGGGAACCTCCCTAACAGAATTAATTTTCCAAACTGAGATAAACAAAAGAAGAAATAGGATGTTTCAATAGCCCAATATCAGAAAATCAAATTCCATCAACTTCTTTTTCTTGTCTTATTACTATTGCTAAGATTCCTAGTATGATACTGAGTAATGATGGTGATAATGGATGAATTGATAATTTATGAAATTATCAAATAGGGCAGGCATACTGGTTCCTTGATTACTTGCTGGAAAAAGACCATTGCTAGTAGCAGGACATGGGGCAGCAATCACACTTTAATAACCACAAAGGGTATGAGGCCAAACACAGAAAATACAGAGACAAGCGATGGAAAGTGGGGAGGCAAATGGGTGGGACAGTGAAGGGAAGCATATAGTGTGGGGAAGAAGATGGACAGCAAGAACAGCAGTGTCACACTCATGCAACTATGGATCAAAGACAGGAGCACTCAGCAGCATGGACCCCATGGAGACAGAAGAGTGGTGGTGGTAGGCAGAAGTTAAGGTCTCCTTTTTATGGCTGCTTTTTTGGGGGAAACAGACTAATTCCTATCTGTGCTTCCTTGGGGTTGGTTCATTAACATATCCAAATCATCTCAAAAGTATCAGTAAAATTTCAGTTACTTCTCACAGTTACTATCATCTTTTTGGAGTTCTGCAGGTCTGGAAATGTGGAGGTATGGATTTTATCTGTAATTTACATATCAGAATCAAAACTCTGGCAGCAAAAGCTTAGATGGTATCCCCTGATTCACCACGTATTACCAGGAAGGAAATTTTAGTTAATATAAGATACAATTCATAAATTATGCACCTTTGATCTTTGGGACAGTTTGTACATGACTTCCAGGTTCCCTTTGAAATGTTATTTCTTGGGGGGGGCGGTGAAGCCAAGATGGCAGAGTAACAGCTTGGAATTTCTGGAATGCTCCTGCCAAGCCTATCCAAAAACCTTTTTAAAATGGCTCTAAACAAATTCTGGGGCTGCAGAACCCACAGAATGATGGAGTGTGAAGCAAATCTCCAGGCCAAGACAGCGTGGAAGGTTGTTGGCAAGTGTTTATCCTGCCATGATGAGAGCAGAGTGTAGTCCAATGTGGGCCATGAGTGCACAGAGGGGACCTGAGCAGGTCTTGGGGGACTGAACGTCTTGCACGTGTAGCAATTTCCAGACTTCATGACCCCAAAACGCCGAGGATAAGTTAGAAAGTCAGTGGAAAAAACCTGTGGGACCAGTGCAGAAGAATAGAGTGGTCTGCCCCCAGTCCCAGGGTGGCAAAGAGGGTAGGGGACAGAGAAACCCTTGGCAGCCACGGCAGTAGTAGAGACTGCCGCAGCCATTGTTTATTGAGCTCTAGGCCCACAGATTGTGAGGGGATAGAGTAGCTGACAGTACACTCTCCACCACCACTGGAAGCAGAACCTTGACAAAGAGTTCAAAAGTCAAGTAAATGGCTGGGGAAATGAGCAAAAACCAGAAAAACAATCAGACTATAGAATTTACTATAGTAACAAGGAAGAACAAAGCATGCAAACAGAAGAAAACTAAGTCAAAGCTCCTGCATCCAAAATTTCCAAGAAAAATATGAATTGATCTCAGGCCATGGAAGAGCTCCAAAAGGATTTTGAAAATCGAGTAAGAGAAGTACAGCAAAAATTGGGAAGAGAATTGAGGGTGATGCATGAAAATCACAAAAAACGAATCAACTACTTGCTAAAGAGGACTCAAAAATGCTGAAGAAAATAACACTTTAAGGAATAGACTAACCCAAATCGCAAAAGAGATCTAAAAAGCCAATATGGAGAAGAATGCCCTAAAAAGTAGAATTGGCCAGATTGGAAAGGAGATCCAAAAGCTCAATGAAGAAAATAATGCCTTAAAGATTAGAATGGAGTAGATGGAAGGTAATGACTTTATGAAAAAATCAAGAAATTATAAAACAAACCAAAGGAATGAAAAAAAATAGCTGACAATGTGAAATATTTAATTGGAAAAACAACTGACCTGAAAAATATATCCAGGAGAGACAATTTAAAAATTATGGGACTACATGAAAACCACGATCAAAAAAAAAGGGTCTAGACATCATCTTTAATGAAATTATCATGGAAAACTGCCCTTTATATTCTAGAACCAGAGGGTAAAATAAATATTGAAAGGCTCCACCAATCACCTCCTGAAAGAGGTCCAAAAAGAAAAACTCCTAGGAATATTGTAGCCAAATTCCAGAGTTCCCAGTTCAAGGAGAGAATATTGCAAGCAGCTAGGAAGAAACAATTTGAGTACTGTGGAAATACAATCAGGATAACACAAGATCTAGCAGCTTCTAAATTAAGGGATCAAAGTGCTAGGAATATGATATTTCAGAAGTCAAAGAAGCTAGAATTAAAACCAAGAATCACCTACCCAGCAAAAGTTAGTATAATACTTCAGAGAAAAAATGGTCATTCAATGAAATAGAGGACTGTCAAGCATTCTTGATGAAAAGACCAGAGCTGAATATTAAATTTGACTTTCAAACACAAGAATCAAGAGAAGCATGAAAAGGTAAACATGAAAGAGAAATCATAAGGGGTTTACTAAAGTTGAACTGTTTATATTTCTACATAGAAAGATCATATTTGTAACTCTTGAGACATTTCTCAGTATTTGAGTAGCTTGAGGGATTATATACATATAGACAGAGGTCACAGGGTGTGTTGAATAGGAAAGAATAATATCTAAAAAATACAATTAAAGGAAGAGAGACGAATGTATTGGGAGGAGAAAGGGAGAAATGGAATGGGGCAAATTATCTCTCATAAAGGAGGCAAGAAAACGTTTTTCAATGGGGAGAAAATGGAGGAGGTGAGGAGAAAATGTGAAGCTTACTCTCATCACATTTGGCTTAAGGAGGGAATAACATGCATACTCAATTTGGTATGCAAATCTATCTTACATTACAGGAAAGTAGGGGAGAAGGGGATAAGTGGTGTGGGGGATGACAGAAGGGAGGACAAATGGGAAGAGGAACTAATTAGAAGTAAACACTTTTGAGGAGGGAGAAGAGAGAATAGAATAAGTGGGGAGCAGGACAGGATGGAGGGAAATATAGTCTTTCACAACATGACTTTTATGGAAGTTTTTTTGCATAACTACGCATGTATAACCTATATTGAATTGTTTTCCTTCTCAGTGGGGATGCGTGGGGAGGGAGGAAGGGAAAGAAGTTGGAATTCAAAGTTTTAATATCGAATGTTAAAAATTGTTATTACATGCAACTGGGAAATAAGAAATACAGATAATGACGTGTAGAAATCTATCTTATCCTACGAGAAAATAGAGCAGATGAGGATAAGGGAAGGGAGGCGTGTGACAAAAGGGAGGTATTGGAGGAAGGGGTAATCAGAATGCGCGATGTCTTGGGATGGGGGAAGGCAGAGATGGAGAGAAAATTTGGAATTCAAAATTTTGTGGAAATGAATGCTGAAAACTAAAAATAAATAAATAAACAAAAAACCAACCAAACAAATAAATAAATATGAGAAATTTTATTTTCTGCAACAGCCCCTTCATAATGAATACTTATAAACTTACCATACTGAGTGAAGATTGTGTGATTGTCAGGGTAATAACAAGATATAATTTCAACACAATGGATATTCATGCTTCACCTCTGATATTTATTAATAGAAAGGTTTCTAGTTTATCCCCTGTATAGATAATAATTACTTTTGGTTTTAGATAGACACAACTTATCATTTTAAGAATAGTTTTATTTATTCTTATACTTGTAACAGTTTTTTTTAATAGGAATGGGTATTTTATTTTGTCAAGAACTTTTTTTTTAGAAATAGACCTTAAGCCATAAATGATGTCCAAAAGGCAAAAACTCCAATATCAGATGGATATGTAAGTTAATTGGGTCAGACATTCAAAGAACAGTCAGTTCCAATGTTGTCAAAACAATTTGCAATAACAGTAAAAGACCATCCGGTCTTTCTATGATATAAATATGGTCTTGATACCAAAAGCAGGGAAAGACAAAGGAGAGAGAAAAGGACAGAGGGGGAATGAGAATTACAGGCCTATATCCTCAAAGATAATAAATCATGTAATTATAAAAATTTTAAAACATATGATTACATCAACCAAGGATGAAGAGGCTTCTGATAAAATTTAAGACCCTTTCCTATAAGAAACACTAGAAACATATGAATAAATGGAACTCTTCTAAGTATAGTAAATATGATCCATCTAAAATCAAGGGCAGACATTACATGTAATAGAAAAAACTTAGAAGCCTTTCTAATAAGATTAGGGATAGTAAAGCAAAGATGGACATTATACTCATTCTTGAAATGCTAGAATTAGCAATAAGACAAGAAAGTCAAAATGCAAGAATAGCATAAGCAAAGGAATAAAATTATACCTCTTTGCAGATGGCATGATGATTCACCTGAAAACATTAATCAACCAAAAAATAAATGAAACAATAAATTCAGCAAAGTTGTAGGATATAAGATATCTCCAGAAATCAGAAACACTAGAGCATAATACCAACAAAACTTAAAAGGCAGAGCTGGAAGGAGAAATTCCATTCAAAATAACTAGAGATACTATAAAATATTTGGAAGTGTATCTTCCAAGAATCACCTGGCAAACTGTATGGATACAAATATGAAATTTTGTTTGCAGAAATAAAGACAAATCTAATTAGTTGGAGAAATATTCCTTCCTCATAGATAGGTCAAGTCAATAAAATAAAAATTACAGCACCTAAAATAACTATTCAATGCCATAATCATCAAACTACCAAGGTTATTTTCTAGAATCAGAAAAAAATGAAAACAAAATTTATATGGAAGAACAAAAGATCAAGAATCTAAAGATTAATAATGAAAAAAAGAAAGGAAGGAGGGGGTCTATCAATATCAGATATCAAACTAGACTACAAAGCAGTGATCATTTAAACAATTTTGTAACAGTCAAAAAACCAGTTACATCAGTGGAAAAGATTAGGTACACAACATACAGAAGCAAACAAACATAGCAACATAGTATTTGATAAACTTAAAAATCACAGTTAATTTGGTACAAACTCACTATTTGACAAAAAATTGTTGGAAAAATGGAAAGCAGTTGGGCAAAAATTGGGTACAGACCAATAAATTAGAAGAGTAAGGAAAATGTGACTTTTCACTTCAGTCAAGGGTTACTGAACAAACAAGTGATAGAGTGGATACCAAAAGACAAAATGGAAAATTTTGATTATATAAAATCTAAAAATTTTTGCACAATGAAGTGTAATTTAAATGAAATTGAATAAAAAATGAGTAAGGAAATGGCTAAGTAGGAAAAATATTTTCAGGATATTTCTCTGATAAATTATGTATAAATATATACATACACATACATACATACATAGAAGTAACTGGAATTTATAACAGCAAGAGCCATTCTCCAAAATATGAATGGCCAACGAACAGAAAAGATATAAACAGGCAGTTTTCAGAGGAAATCTAAGCCATCAGTAACTATATGACAAAAAACTTTAAATTGCTACAAATTAAAGAAATGAAAATGTTTCAGTTTAGAATTTTGATGTTCAACCTCCCACCCATCAGACTGACAAAGATGGAAAATGCCATGGGTAAATAGACACATTAATAAGATATTGTTGGTTGAGATACCATTTAGTTTAGTAATTCTGGAAAGAAATTTAGGAATATATCCCCAAAGTTATTAAACTGTGCATGTCTTTTCACTCAATCATATGACTACTAGGTCTATAGTAAAAAGAATTATCATATGTACAAAAATATTTACAGCAGTTCTTTTCGTAGTAAATCCAAATGTAATATAAAAGGTGCTTACCAATTGAAGAATAACTAAGCAAATTATGGGATGTGAATTTAAAAGAATATTATTGTGCCATAAAAATGGTGAAACAGATAGTTTCAGGATAAACTGGGAAGATTTCTTTAACCTGAAGCAGACTAGGAGAACAATTGACAGAAAAACAGTATTAAAGAGAAAAAAACCTGTGAAAGGTTTTAAAATTATAATTAATGCAATGATATACAATGAATTCAGAGGACTAAAGAGGAGTCCTGCTATCCACCTCCAACTAGAGAGCCCATGTATTTAAAATTCTGAGACATGCATATCTGGGCTTGGCCAGTATGGGAATTTATGTTCCCAGACAAGGAGGGTTGTATTTTGTTATCGTTGCTGTTGCTGTTGTTGTTATGGGAGTGAGGAGGCGGGGTGGAGGGTGGGGGGAGGAGAGACTGTGCGAAGGGCTAGGGGAGGAGAATAATAAATGGAGGAAGAAATGATACAAGGTGGCAAAAACGAATTTTGTAAAACCTTTTTTTTTTTTTTGTCTTTGAAAGCCAGTTAAAGCAGATGCTTTAATAAGTCCCAGATGCTTGACTATCTTTCGGCCCTTTTCATTTATTTAGAATGAGGAGCTATGGAAGCCTAACCTCATAAAGAAAAATTTTGTCTGCATTCAGTTCCCTGATAAGGGACTAGAAAGGAGACTGTAAAATTCCTAAAAGAGATGGTTTTTGCAGTGTTGAAGGTCTTTAGAAGTCTGATCAATGACCAATTCCATGCAGTCCCTCTTCTGACATAGAGGGAATAGACTCAGGATTCAGAATAAAACCTAACATGTGGGGATTTGTTTTCTTTGCGTATAAACATCTGATGAAAGGTCTGTTTCTATTTTTCTTTTCTGATGGGGTTGGGTGGACTGGAAGTTCAAGGGGGGCAGGCATAGAGAGAAGGGAAAAAGAAGAGGGTGACTGTTATCTTTTTTTTAAATGAGAGGTACAAGAGCAGAGAGGCAGGAAGGAGCACAGACACCTTTGAAAAGTATTATTAAAAATTATTGAAACAATGATTCAAACTTATTATGGACTTAAAGCAACACAAAGCAGAGATCAGCAGGTTGACGCACAAGCCCCAAGTTCAAGTGCTTGATCCTGTGCCTGGAAATGCCCCGTTAATTGGGCGTCTGCCCGTATCAAAATCAATAAACAATTAAATGAAAGATACAAAACAAGAGAGGAGGGGGCTGGTGGGGGGAGGGTGATTTCACAGACTGGCTCCTCTGCAGATCCCTGATATACCCTCCTCCCCGCCTCCAGGAGCAGAATGCACCTTCTGTACCAGGGGATGGGTGGGCAGACACTCTTCTCTCCACTCGGGGAGTGGGCAGGGAGGCCGACCTTGGTGATGGGGGTTGGGGGAAGTGAGGGCACGCGACAGAGGTGGTGTGTAGGGGCGCATGCGCGTGAACACACACACACACACACACACACACACACACACACACACACACACACACACACACACAGAGACACGCGCACGCGCACGCGCACTCTCACCACCGCATACTACACGCAGGCACACCAGCCAATTAGACAAAGGGGATCATTCAGGCACGACAGTGGGGGAATGGAAAGGCGGGAGAGTGTTTGGGGGCGTGGTCGCACGCAAGTGGGGACAAGGGACGGACTGACATGACGTCATGAGGCGGGGCTTGCCTCAGCTAATGAAAAAGAAGACAGGGCCGAGGCCTCCAGTGGGGGAGGAGGGCGGGGCCTCGTGACCTCTAGCGGGGATGGGAGGACGGGGCTTGGGTCCTAAGGTGGTGTTTGGGGGGCGAAGCCACGTTTCCCTCCGCTCCCAGGGCAAGGCCTCGGGTCACTCAGCAGGGAGAGAGGCCCAGATTTCCTTCTACCTGGAAGCGGG
>CM053775.1:42636432-42652263 GCA_028658325.1 Potorous gilbertii
CCTGAGAACCAGCAGATAAGCTCCCATTGAAGAGCAGTCAGGCCTGCCGCCAAAAGCCCTGAGGCTGGGGAGCAGCATTTGAATTCCAGACCCCAAGCACTAGTGGGGCGGATCTATGCCAGGGGTGGAGAGGACTCTCAGAAATCAAGTAACTGGCTGGGAAAATGCCGAGAAAAGGGAAAAAACTAAGACCATAGAAGGTTATTTTCTTGTTGACCAGAGGATTGCGCCAGTCCTCTCTGAGGACGAAGAGATATGCTTACCATCAGGTAAAGACATAGGAGTCAAAGCCTCTGTATCTCAAATATCTGAAATAGATACCCCATGGGCTCAGGCCATGGAGGAGCTCAAAAAGGATTTTGAGAGTTCAGACCTTTCCTCCTGAGGCACCCTCTTCCAAGCTGGGGCAGCTGCCTCATGGAGGGAGAGCAGTGATTTCATCCTGATTCCCCCTCCCTTCTCCCAAGTGGAGAGGGTCCTCAGAGTCTTCAAACAGCATTACTTCAGGGACCCAACTCACCCTCACAATCTAATGCACCTGGGGCCGGGGTACCAGGGGACTTTCATGAAACAAAAGAGTTTCCCTGATGCTCTGTGATTGTACCTGGGTGGAAAGACCCAGGTGAGTGTGTGGATGGTGGCAGGTCTTACCATTATGTATTGTTTCTAAGAGTCATATATGTCCCTGTGAGTGCTCTATCCAATAGTTGAATGCAGGTGGAAAGTGAAATTATTGATAGAGGAGGAGAGGTGATCCTTAACTTCTCCCCCACTCCCCAAACTCTTGAGGGTGGCATAAAAAGACTGACCCTAGTGGTCAGAGCTGCTCCAGATGCTTACCAAGAAGCTCCTTTCCCTGGCAGGAGAGAGGACATTCCCAAGTCATCTCCTGAGGAGACTCAGATGTGTCTCATTTTAGACAGTTTAGTGCAATTTGGACAGCTTAGCCTGATTAGAAACATGATCAGAATTGGAGATCTCTCCTTCCCTTTCATGTATTTTCTCACAATGTGCCCCTCACCCCCTTCAGTTCAGAGTTGGGGGGAAGGGCTTCAGGATACCTAGTAAGATGCTAAAGTGGAGAAGCCAGTGTGGCCAGCAGGCATCGTCTTTGGCTATGTATTCCCATCTCAAGCTAAGTGATGAGTAGAATGTAGACGGTAGTTCCCCCCATGGTACTAGCCCAGACATCTCTCCCTCTACCAGTCAAGTCCCAGCATCCTAGAGATACCTCCAGTGTTGCTACCCACTTCAAGCACTGGATAAAACCCATATGAGAGAAAAATAAAAATCTCAGAAATAAAGTCCTCGCAGATATGGGCTCATCATATATTTGTATCATCATAGTCTATCTAGCAGGACACTGGCTTTGGAAGAACAAAACTTTCAAGTGCAGCATGAGGATCCAGGAACAGCTAGGCCTTGACAAACTGGCTCCTTTCTGTCTGTTGTATGGGTTTGGCCCGAGAAGATTGTCTCCCATCCATTCCCCAACCCATTCTCCTGTTTCTTTCTCTCCCATTAAAACTTTGATAAGCTAGAAAGGCTCTCCTTCCATGGGGTGTTGCTGTAAAGGGGAATTTCCTCATCCCAGCTCGGGAAGGAGGAAAAGACAGTGTCCTAGAAACCAAGGCAGATATAAACCCAATAAGATCATAGCATGGCTGGGTCAGCACTCAAATAGTGAGAGCACTAAGCTGAATCTGAATGCATAGTCTTGCATTTCAATTAAAAAATCAATCTCACAAATGCAAGATGATAGAAACAAGCTGGTCTGAACAAGGGAAATTCAGTGGACAGTGAGTTTAGTAAGATGTGTGATATGACAACCCAAGAAGCTAGGCTGTGAAGTCTTGGTCTTCCTTGAAAGACAGACCTATCAGGAATATGACTGAGAATGTCATCAAATCCTCTGCCTGGATGCTGCTGTTCCAATGCTAGTGGGCTCTGTCTTCACCTCTGGGACTTGCCTGTTCTTGTGCTTTCACTGCTACATCAGGCTAGTAGGACCTACCTGTCTGCAGCTTCCTCTGTCCTGAGTCCTCCCAGGGTGTCCTGCATCCACCACAGGTCCAGGCCTCTGTAGGCCTCTGTCTTTGCCCCAAGTGCTTCTCCAGTGCTATAGAGGCTGTTCCCACACCAGACTCACCTCAAATGTCCAGTTCCTGCCTACTGTTCAGACTCCTTCAGGAAACCTGTTGTGAAGTGGGCCCTCCATGCCTCTCAGCACTCAGCACCACCACCTGCCATGAGGTTGGACATTGAGGGAATCAGTTTCCTCCCTCAGTGGACTTCTTTCCAATCACTGATATTCTACATGAAGTTTTTTCCCCTCAATGATTACATACTCACACCCCATCGTAGTCTCCCCATCCCAGTGATTCTGAACTTCCAGATGACTGAGTACCTGCTCCCTTACTCTCAAACTCAACATCCATATCCACTCACCCCTTCCCCTGAGTTCTCTAGAATACCAGCTCCATATATAGGAAACTGGCTTTCATCTTTAACCATTTCCCTTCTTATTTCTTCTATCATCATGCACTGACTGGTACCTGGCTCCCCTCTGATGACACAACATCCCTAGCCACCCTTTCCGGCATTGGCTGTACTTTCTTTATGCACCTTTCCCACCCCCCATCACTGTCTGTTGTGGAGGAGTCTGAATACTCATGGCTACACCTTGTCATTTCCAGACTGTCCCTGTACCACCAATGCTCAGGATCCTCTCTTCCTTAGAGGAGATTAAATCCCTATTTGTTACCCAATCAAGATTCAAGTACCTGTTAGCTGCCAGCCTCCAGGACACTCCTTCCTTCCTGGGTGACTTCAGTGCCTGGCTCACTGTGTGTCTACTTATCTCTCTCTTTCTCTGTCTCCATCTGTCTGTATCTGTTTCTGTCTAAGTCTCTCTGTGTCTCTGCTTCTCTCTCTCTCTCTCTCTCTCTCTCTCTCTCTCTCTCTCTCCCCCCCCCCTTCTCTCACCCCTTTTCCCTCTCCCTCTGTTTCTCTATCTCTTGCCTTCATACTAGGGGACTTCAATATAAATATTGATAGCCCCCAAACAACTTAACTTCCCAGTCTCTCAATATGCTTATCTCTCATGACCTATTCTGTACAATTACACTGGATATATCTTGTATATAACTTTTTTTTTGTATTTTATCTCCTCTGTTAGAACATGAATTCTTAGAGGGCAGGGTCTTGTTTTTTTACCTTACTATCTCTATCTCTTAGCAAGCACTCAATTAATACTCTACTTCCCTATTTATACATTACAATTGGGGGTAGGAATAAGGAAGGAAATATAACCAGGGAACTGGATTTTCTGCAGAAGAAAATATTAAGGAAAGCATTTTTATCGCCAAGGACAGATAGGTGCTAAGTTCAGCCTAGTTGCTGCCAGGACCATTGTTAAGGGGAAACCTCCTAGTGTTCCAGCCTCCAGTGTCCAACTTCTTCCTTATTGTGCAAAGGGGAGGGAGGAGAGAGAAGCAAGACTGACACTCCAAGATCAGGGCTGGGTGCTGAAGCAGAAGCTCTGCCAACTTCTCTAGTCCCATGAAGTATGTTGGCATAATTACCAAGAAGTCTTTGCATGACTATTCAGTGCTTGACTACTCAAGATTTTAGGGCACTGGTCTCTAAATTCTTTATAGTTGGCTCCCCTCATAGATTCATGAGAGTTTTCTTATAAAAGATAAACACATGCTTACAAAGTTTACACAAACAATAGAAAGGATTGTCTGCTAAAGATCAGCTAAAGATGAAAATTATTTGATCTTTGTATCCATAGGGAGCCACTGGAGTTTATTGAGGAGGGGATTGACATGGCAAGACTTGTGCCTAGAAATGTCCCCTTGGTAGTTGTGGGGAGACACTGGAGGCAGGAAAACCAACCAGAAGGCTGTATCAATAGTCCAGGTGAGAGTTGATGATGTGGGCTTGCACCAGACAGGTACCTGGTGTGCTTGGAGGGAGGACGAGCTGAATGAGTGATACTGTGGAGACAGACTCAATTAATTGAATACTTGAGGTCAAGAATAGTGGAGAATGACCCCAAGCCTGGGTGACTGGAAGGTTGATGGTGCTCTTGAGAATACTAGGAGAGCTGAGAAGGAAGGAGAGTTTGAGATGAAGGTCAGTAGTGAAGATAACAAGTCTATCCATACCTGCTCATCCAACAAGGCAGAGGGTCAGGCCTCTTACTCACTCACTGGTCACTTTGGGGAGGAGGGTACAGTCTAATGGGATTGGGAGGGAGGAGATTTTCCAAAGACACTAGTTCAGTTGAGGATACAACCACTAGCAGCAATTAGTTTGTAATTAATTACCAAGATGGGCTGAGGTGTGATGGGGTGTGACTCTCTTGGAGACAGACAATTGGCTATTAGGGAGGGTTAGTGGTTAGCCAACTACCTCTTGGGATCAGGTCATAGGCCTCCATTTGGGAAACCTGTTCCGGAGTACAGAAAGAAAGATGCACAAACCCAACAGTAGAGCAGGTATCAAGAAGACCTAGGGAGAAATAAGACATACAGGCAATGGGGTATAGAAATCTATCTTGTCCTACAAAAAAATAGAGGGAAAGAGGATGAGAAAGGAGTGTGCGACATAAGGGAGGGCAGATTGGGGGAAGGGGTAATCAGAAGGCATGATTTCTTGGGTGGGTGGAGGGGAGAAATGGGGAAAAAATTTGGAACTCAAAATCTTGTGGAAGTGAATGTTAAAAACTAAAAATAAATATTTTTTTTTTACAAAAGAAAACCCAAGGACTCCCTTGAGGAAGAGACCCTCAGGTCTCAGAGGCACAACCTCAGGGTTGTGCTACTGCTGATTGCTAGTGCCCAGTCGTGACCAAGATCTCCTCCCCTGACTTTCTCTCTGTGGCTTCACATAAGTCATTTCCTGATTCAAATAACGGAAGTAAAAAGTTTCTATCTTAGGTACATTCCCCTCTCAGTCAGGTACAAAACACTACAAAGGGTCATTAAGATAAATATCAGAAGAAAGGCCCCTAAGAAATACCCTGCTGAGAAAGGGTGAGAAAAGTCTGGGCAGGGGGCAATCACAGGTCCTTAGGCACTTAATAACTATGTGATCTTGGGCAAGTTACATTGAGGGTCAGGACAAATCCAAGTTAACATTTGCCAACTAGTAAGTCATAGGTCCTTAGTGATTATCTGATGAAATCACAAATGAAGCTACTGGTATTCACTTAGGTAGGTGTAAAGCCTTGGGCCAAGCCATGGGGATGAACAGATTAAATCTACTGGTCTTCCTCCTTCAAGAATCTACAGTCTAGTATCCTGGGGTCACATGCAGCAACAGGAACCACTGTTGGGTCTGATAAAGCTGGGATACTTACTGTATTCCATTAAAGGGAAGCTTCAGACACACTAATAGCCAGGATTCAGTACTAAGGGAGCCAGGTACCTAAATGAAGGGGTCATATTCTCTTTTCTTAAACTCTTGCTCTTTACACCCCCATCCCAGGTGCTGGGGAGAATTTCTGAAAGCTTGGGCTTGGTTCATGTCTAGGTTCTCCTGAAGAAGAGGATTAGAAATGCCCTTAGTACATTATATAAGCCAGGTATTTTCCTCCACACCAAAAGAAATGCTTCAGACACAAAAGAGTCACAGGCATGCATTGACAAAAGACTTCAGCATGAAACTGTTACCTATAGCTCCTCCTATCCTCTCCTGAAGGTGAGAGTGGATTATTAAATGCTGAAGTTCCCATATTATCTGGGGGTCTTTGAAAGCATCTGCACTCTTCGTTACAGGAGGGAGCTTCTTAGAAAAGGTCACTCTTCTGTGATCTCCCATGGTGACAAGATATATGCATCAGTGACTCAAGTTTCCAGAGGATACAGGGACCAACTCCTCAATTACATTGCACATCAAGAGAGTGATGTGCTGTCCCACAGGGCACAGGGTTGTGAGTGACTAAGACAAAGTGTGTATGAGCATGTGTGACTATTGTAGCCACGTAAGTGTATGGGAGGGTGTGGGAAAGAATGGGTGACTTTGTCCTAGAGAGAGAACAGAAGGGAAGTAGGAGATCCCAGCCTAGAATCTATAGCTTTTGTTCCTTCCCTTCCCTCCCTTCTCTCTCTCATTTTTCTACCTCAAAACCTTTCTGAGCTTCCTGTGCTTATATCATCTCAGCAGCATTGCTGGAAGCACCTCCTTGTGATTCAGGAGAGCCAATTTGTTAAATTTTCAGTGTGAGCATTTACAACTCACCAATGCTACAAATCAGAATGCCTCTTGTTATTTGTAACCCAGTCCCAAAACCCACTGGTGGAAAGCAATGCCCTGCACCTGCATGAGATTGGGAAGAGGGTAGCCATCATGGAGTTAGGAAGACTTGGAGAGAAAAATTCAGTCTCTATCAGTTCTGGAGTCCCCAACTTCAAGAGCAAAGATAGAAATTCACTCCAATTCTGAATGCTGAAGGAAAAGACTCTGGGAAGACATGGGAGGCTCTGGTAACCTCCAATATGTCTGTATTCTCAGCTGTTACTCTATTTAGGGAGACTTTGGGGAGTTTCCTTTTGAGGGAGATCCAAGGCTCTCTTGGTTGAGCTAAGATATCTCACTCCCAATGGGACAGTTCCTTTGCTCTATATTTATTGTCCATTGTGTGTATGTATGTATGTACTGTGTATGTGTGTGTGTATATATACATATATGATGTGTATATATACACACACACACGTCTATATTCTCCTGTGTATACTTTCTCTGATTTCTCTTTTGCTATTGATTGGGATAATTAGTTTTCTTTTGCTATGTGTATTCTTTGTGGAACTGCTGTTTGGTGGGATGGGAGTCAAGCCTTGGATATAAAGCTTGAGTTCCTCCTTTCCCCAAGAATGACCAGTGATCCAAGGTGTAGCTAGAACCTGAGAACCATATCCCCCAATTTCAGGGAACAGATAGCTCTAATTTTGACCCAGTCTCCTCTCTGAGGAAAGTAGAGTGGCCCCCAGTCCCAACTTCCTGCTTCCTCCTCTGGTAGGAATGAAAGTCTTCCTTTAAGAAAGATTGAGGGAGAAGAGACTAAAGGTGTCAATTTTGAGTCATATAATGACATTCCCTGTGCTGCATGTGTCACTACATATTGTTTGGTTGAGTGACTAGTCTGGAGAAAACAATAGCAAATATTTAACAATAGCAAAAATGTTAGTAGTGCATTTTTGAAAGCCAGTTGCTCAAGTTACCAGCACATTACTGAAAAGATCTTCTGACTCTTGTCCCATCTCTGTTCCAGAATTTTACCAGTAAGTAGGGGAGGCAGGACTCCCAAGGACATCCCTCGGTCAAAGCTGCAGGGTCCTGCAGCTCATCTCTGCCTTCCTCAGAATAGAGACAAAGGCTAGGGAAGGAGGCAATAGAGGGAGGGGTGAGGGAATGGCTCTGACCCCTCTTTCCCTGCCTGTGGGACAGGAAGAGGGCTGTCTGTGTGTGTGTGTGTGTGTGTGTGTGTGTGTATTTGTGTGTGTTTTTCTAGTACTTGTTGCATGAATACAAGCTTGGGATGGAGCCTGGGGTAGACAATAGAGGGCCAGTCTGGGATCAGGAAGACCTGGGTCCTATCTACTATCTACTGACTTGGCCATGTGACCATAAGCCAATCATTTAACCCCTCTCTGTTCCAGGCAATTCCCTAATCCCTGGCTAATTGACATGAGCAGCAGGACTCTCCAAGCTGGAATATCCCCACACCAGTGAAATCACAAGGCTGGATAAAATAATCATGCCAAGAATAGAAGCAACTCTCTGTGGTCCTGGTCAGACCACACCTAGAATATCATGTTCACTTCTAGGATCCACATTTAGGAAGGACATTGACAGACAGGAATTGTGAGGGGCCTGGAAACCTCACCCTATGAGGAACAGATGAAAGGAGGGGGGTTATATGGTGGAAGGAGTAATGAATGTAGAATCAGGATCTAGATTTGATCTCCAGCTCTACTACCTACAGCCTGTGAGACCTTCCCCTACTTTAAGAGGATAGTATTGGACCTAAATTCCATGAATCTACAAGTGGGCAGAATTTTACTTTGAAAAGAGAAGACAGTAGAGGCAGTGGTAGTTGTCCTCGCATATCTGAAGGAATGTCACAGGGCAAAGGGATAAGATTTTGGTGGGGTTTCAGAATGACGATTTAGAACCAAAGGGAAAGATAAAACACCTGGTACATAGTAGATGTTTAATAAATACTTGTTGGATTGATTGATTAATGAATTGATTACAAGGATGCAGGTTTGTCTTAACATAATGAAGCACTGCGCTTTCAGAAGGAATGACCTAGGTTGGGAAGTGGTGAGTTCCCAATTACTGAAGGACTCCAAGCCGAGATTGGATGGCCTTTTGTCAGGGACATCATAGAGCGAGAGTAATCATTGTGTCTCAGGTAAAAAAAGAGAGGCTGACTCTCAATCCTTTCCAGGGGCTCCTGTGAACTCTCTGTTTTGGCACTGCTTTGATGGGGTTGTAGGGAAGGATATGTCCATTTCTTTACTCTTCTGTCCTAGAAAATTGGCAACCTCTTTTTCAAGAGCAAATACACTGGTGCTCTTTCTCAATCCCTTCTCCACAGGGGACCTGGTTTTTGCCCCAGAGACTGTTCCCAGGATGGCTTTGTGCTACCCATGGGGCCCTTTCTGTAAAGTCTTCATGATCTCCTAATTGCCAGATCTCTTTTCTGCCTTTCCTTTCTTAGATGGACATCATTTGTTTAATGTTTGTGGGCTCTATGTCCCCTGGGGCCTTGAGGCAGTTCCAGAGTCTCCCCTCTGGTTGGTGCAGGCTTTTGTCTCTATATCCTTACTCTCTGGCTCCCTTCCTTTCAATGGTGTGGGAAATCCTTTGAATGGTATGGAAAATCCCCTCTCACCTCTCCTACTTCTTCCTATTCGCTGTAAAGGCATCATCCAAGAGATAGTCCATACACACACACACACACACACACACACACACACAACATGTTATTGTATACAGAGAACCATCCCATATTACCGACAATATTTCAAAGAGAAAAAAGGAAAAATCAATTAAACTAACCAATACATTGAAAGTGTCTGAAAATGTATGTGATGTTCTATGCCAGTGGGCCTTTCGTTCCTAGAAACAAGTAGAGGGGAAGAGGAAATCCTCTTTTACCTCTTAAAGGTAACTCTTAAAGCTCATATTACTTCTTATCATTATTATTTGAATTTTGTATGACTTAAAAATGTACAAGTTTGTCTTCACCAGTAGAATATATTTTCTTTGAGGGGAGGGACTGTTTCATTTTTATCTTTGGATCTCTAGAAATCTAGGTATAATGTGGAACACAGTAGGTGCCTAAGAAATGTTGGTTGACTTATTTAGTGCCATTAAAGATTATAGCACAATGGTTTTGGTGACATTTGGTGGTAAGAAATTATGTGGAAGAATATTATAGCCAAGTTTTTCAGTGATATCAGGCAGTCAAAAAGTGATACTGACTGTTGCATTTTTTTGTGACATCTACTGGCAGAGAGTGATATTGCCATTTCTGGGAGTTTTGGTTCAGGGAGGACTACGTGCAGAGATCACCATGGGATGACCAATGTAAATATTACATTTTTAGTCTGCAGTCATGTCCAGTTTCGGGTTATTATACTTGAGCACATGCCAAATTGTACTTTTATTCAATTTTAGGTATGTCATAGCTCCTCCTGCTTAAAGGAAACAGTACAGAGCCCATTGGAATTTTGAATTTGTGAAACGAAGTGGGTAATGTGTTTCTTCAGTTTAAATAGAAATTCAGAATAAAATCATAATTTTCTATTAAACTGTTCATCCCATCAAAAGTCATCTGATACAGGATAAGATTTCATAGCTGTGAAGACACCATTCGACTAGCTTTTCCTTAAAATGAACACACTGGGTGGATTAAAATGATGTTGCTCACCCAAAAGAGTCAAATGTAGAGAAAATAGATACAAAAATAAATATAAAAAAAATAAAAGGTTGACCTTAGCGTTGAAGGAAATTTTTGAAATATCTATATCAAAAGTTTGTCTGAAACTTGACCGGTGTCAAATCAGGCTTGTAGGTGACTTGCCTAGGTTCCCAGGGCTAAGAAAAAACAAGAAGCAATATCCTTGGAGTATACAAAGTCAGAAAGTAAATATGGCTACAGTTATAATCTTTGTACTCAATAGTTGAACTGGGACTAGAATTTGGCTCCTCTACCTCCAAATCCAGTACTCCTGCCACTGTGTAATATGGTCTCTATCCTTCTCCAACTTTGGTACTCAGAAAGATGTTAGAATGAAATACTCAGGTAAAATTCACATCAGCTCTTTAATAAGTGTAACAGATTCACTGTCAATGGTTCTGGTCACCTGGCAGGAAAGGGCAGCAAGGTCTGTGCGCTGCATTATTCTGTTTCCTTAGCACAGTCCCTGTAGGAAGAATGAGATTTTCTAGGTAGTGATCACTGTGGACCCAGGTTTCATAGACTGCCTCTTTGCTCTTTGATTACCAACATATTGATGCCTATAGAAGTTCCCATACATGTGGGGTTCTGAATTTATTGGTGAAAAGATTATTTATCATCCTCATATCAGTCCTTTCAAAGCTCTCATTTCAGCAAAAAAGTACAACTGGGGTAAAAATTCACACATTCAGGATAGAGTATTATATGGACAGGAAGTCAAATAGTTTTATTCAGACCAATTGCTATATATTGAAAGCTTACTAAAAGAAACTTTAGAGTTTTTAGAAGTCATTTTATTTTTAATATTTATAAAAGAAATCAATCCCTTACTCTTCTGGTCTTAGAACTTGTAGAGAGACAAGAGTAACCTAATGAGATGAGAATATATGAAGCAGCAGGATCTGGTGTATTTCAGGTCAGGAGGACCTATGTTTAAATCTTGTTTCAGACACTTACTAGCTGTGTGATAGTGATAATAACATTTTTGGTGCTTGCTATGTGCCAGGCACTGTGCTAAGTGCTTTACAATTATTATCTAATTTGGTCCAACTCACTTTCCCTCACTGGACCTCAGTTTCCTCCTCTATAAAATGAGGGAGTTGAACTAGATGGCCTCTGAGGTACCTTACAACTGTGGATGAATAACAATGATCCTCTGGACCCATTTAAGGCCTTAGAGGAATGATTGGGTAGACAAAGAATTGTACAAGACTATATAGGCTGTATATTTGAGAAGCTTGGCAGTGCCTAAAAGAAGAGAGGAAGACAGACAGACAGACAGACAAAGAAAGACACACAGAGAGATGACTAGGTAGCTTTGTTCAGAATGGAACATCATAGTTGAAGAGGGATGGAGAACATGTTACAGGAGCAAGAAGCCTGAATCTGGAGGTTGAGGAACTGGATTCAAATAGCAGTCCTGCTATGAAGGGCAATGACTACAACTGTAACTTCACTGTCTGATTTTGTATACTCCCAGGGTTATTGGGGTTTTTTGTTGTTGATCTTTTTACTAGTTCTGGGTACCTGGCAAATATTTACCTGCATGTTGCCACTGGTGTTTTAGTCAATTTTTTTATATTCCTTTCATAAATTTCCTTCAAAGCTAAGATCAGGAATTATTTGGTATTCATTTCCTTCAAGTTTGGCTCTTTGGGGTGGGCAATATCAATCACATGATACTGTGTTCAGATGTAATTATGTGTAATCATGTACTGCTGTATGAACATGTACATTGTAGGGCAAAATCAGTTTCCACTGCTATGAAGTCTTGTTCTCTATCAATTGATGTCTAATAAGTAATTATAATACCAATGATTTCTGTTTAATTCCAATTCACACTGATGGAATTCATTACTTAACTCCCCTTCATAAATTCAGAGCTTCATTTAGCTCCAGTCTGTCTCCCAGGAGTGAGCAGTCACATGAGTTAAAATTCAATTAAAATAGATTCTAGAATGAGTCAGAATGTAATACTAAGAGTTGGACACCAGATGGGCTAAAAGTGGCCACAAAATGACGTTCCTTTTAACCTATTTATTATTATTCCTTGCATGTTCTAAAACTTTTAGTAAACTGCAATATCCCTATTGACCACTAGACATCACCAAAAGACTGTTCCCTGTTCCTTAATGGCAACTAAATTGGTCAACATGCATTTGTTAAGTAGCTACTTGGTGCTAGTCCTGGGGGACACTGCATAGAAATGTAGATGGAAATTGAAATATCATGTGTAAAGAACCACAAACATTCAAATTTAGCTGGATAGTAGAATGCATGAAAGGGAATATTATTTAATAATGATAAAAAGGTAGGATGTAGTTAAGGTTTGATGGGGTTTAAATGACAAAGAGAAGCATATTTGTTTGATCCTGGATATACTTGTGAGTCACTGGAACTTATTAAACAGTTAAATAGCTTGATTTATTGACCAGTGCTTTAGGAATATCCCTTTGACAGCTGAATGGATGATGACTTAAAGGAGAGAAAAACGATACAAGGAATCCAACTTGTCTACTGCAATAGACCAGGTAAGAAGTAATGAGATTGTGTGATTGGAGGGAAGAGGATGGATGCAAAACACTTTGAGAAGCTAGTTATGACAAAATTATGGCAACTGATTGGATATAAAACCTGAAGAAGAGTAAGGATCATGGGATAGAGCTAGTGGACAGGAACGGAGGAGGAGGCTTGCGCCATTCATCTTTGGGTGGGTGATTCATTGCATTTCACATTGCATTCATGATTAGCACAACATAGAAGGGTATGGACAGGACAGCAGTTTAGTTAGCGATAGAATCCTGTGTCAACATATACCTGTAACAAAAGGGAGGTCTCCATATATTAACCAAGAAGGTTTACCCAAGATGAGGAAAGATGCCTCATTGGAAAACCTGTGGAAATTTCAGTAGCCTTACTAGAACTGAGAGGAATTAAGCCTTTAGCATATCAGTGTTGTATAACAAAAGCCTGGCCTGGGAGAGTTTAGCCATAGACTTCTGTGGCTATTCAGTTCACATCCCTGGTCCTGTTATCCTGACCTACCTCATGGTAGTAAACTGTAATATAGTAAATATAGTGCAAAATATAGTGCAAAAATGAACTTCAATATAGTAAACTGCAATAACCTTTGCCACTTCTACCAATTACACATTGAGTGGCTGAGGTGGGATCCATTGGTTACATTTCAGGACACATTAGACCAAAATTAATATAATGATCCTTGGGTTGAGGACTGTGGTGGCTGATTGTAGAAGGCCTCTGAGCCACCCTCCCCATGAACCTAGCCCAGACAAGGGGAAAAAATCCCATGGCTTTATCTCCTTGACCATGACCCATTCTGTATCTTGTTGAGGGGCTGTTTCATTTCTCCACTGGTATTGACCATAAAGCAACTAGAAGTGTTGGCTGTATCACAGACATCTCTTTTTTTAGCTAACATAACTCAGGGCAATATGTTGGTCCAAGATCATCAGTGCCAGTCAGTTAAGATCTTTTCTTTTCCTCCTAGGCAGTGATGGCTTTATCCACTCCATTGAATATAAGGGCTATGGTGGCTGAAAAGTTGAAGATCGTGTGTTCTACCTCATAAGCCCATGAAAGTAGGAAGGCCCTGATAAGACTGTGTAGCTCAGTGTCTTGAATATCTCTTAGAATATTGTCCCTATAGACCCGGCATAAAAAATACCTTCAGGATTCAAGGGGTGTATAGAAAGGGCATGGCCTCCCTACTGGTCATACTATCCTTGTTAGGGACTGGGGCAGGGGCTAGGGAGAGGGTATGCCATCACATATATTCCTGGTTCTATTAGGTGCTTGCTAAAATAGAGATCTTACTTTAAAACTAGTGTCTTGAGCAGAGAATGTCCATGCTATTAGGGAAACACCCACCCAATTAAAGGAACTGAATGCTTACAGAGATAGGAGTAATTTGTTGCACAAGGATGATGTTTCAGTTCTGACTTTCATTTTCTCCCAAACTATGGAGGAGGCCTGAGTGAGGGGCAGGGAGCACAATTGACTCTGATACGGCTAAACACTTCCGAGATGCCATTTGGAAAGCTGAACTCACAAGTGTTCATTCATCGCCTTTCAGCTATCTACTGATTGTATCCAAACTCCTCACTCCATCCCAGATCAGTGGCCTCATGGGCTGACATTCTATGGGTTGGACTCCTGACTCGAGATTCATAACTGGAGGCTAAATCCTGCTTTTGGTTGAGGGGGTTGAGACTGGGTAGAGTTAAATGGAAAGTCTTTGATCTTTCCATTTGATATTTCAGCAGAACAAGCAGCTGGCTATGAATTTCACTTCAATCGCATTTCATTGCAAAAGTGACAAGTCTCATTAATGTATTCTGATTTTGTGATAGAGCCCCCTGGAGCACCCAGACTGGGGTTGACCCAGAAGTATCATATACCTGAATACCATCTTGGTGGTATGATGAGGGGGGGCTTGCCAGTGGTGAGCCGGTGGAACAAGTCACTAATCAAGTAAAACAAGTCATCCATCAGGAGGAACAGCAGGAGGCAGATGATAGCAACTGGGATGTTCCCATCAGTAGTCAGGTATAGTCCATGTTATTTGTAAAGAAGTAGAAGCAGACAAACTGATGCAGACTGGGCTCATGGCTCTCCCCTTTGCCCACTTACTCCCCATTCTTCATCTGTCCCTGATGGTCCAGTCCAATGACTCCTTGTCCCACTAATCTGAACATCTCCTCTCCTTTCACTATCTACTTTGGAGCCAATCTCTCACTCCATGCATCTTTCCACTATATTGATCCATTCACCTCTGAGGGTGGAGGAATGAGCACAGGGTCTGATGTCTTAACAAAGTGCCTGCTCCTTGTAGCTTCCCCTGGTTACACATTAGATGCTTGGGGAAAAAAATTAATGACTCTTGATAGAAAAAATAGTATGGACATACACCCTGTAAGTGTGATTGTAATAAGGTGACTTGGAGTATTCATGGCATCTAGATTAGTACTTTTGCTTCAGTGTGTGTGGGGCCTGACGTAAACAAGGTGCAACCTCCATTTTCCTGTGCTTTTGATAGGGAAAAGAGAGATGTATCTAGATATGGATTTCTACAACCAGGAACATCTGTTCTCTGGACTATGAGTTCCAGTATTAGATTTCTCTGTTTTTACTTCCTTCTCCATCCCCTGACACTTGGTTTGCAAGAAGACAAATGAGAAGCAACCAACCATTTCTGCTCAGGGTGAAGACTGCTCTTGGAAACCTGTTGATCCAGAATCTCAGGCTTTGCTTAGGGCTCTGCATCTTTAGGGCTTGCTTGAGCAGACTGTTTCCATCACTCCATAGTCCTTAATGCTTGTAAGTGAACTGGGACATGAAATACCCACGTGATTTCTTGCAGTTTTGCTCATGTTTGAGTGGCTGTTGATGCGAAAGCTGTGCCATAGTCTGGACTCAGCATCAAGATGGGCTGAAATTTTGGTGATAGACCCCATGCCACCCTCATACCCTAAATCGGTATCCAGAGCCATCAGAATATACCAGATACCTTTTGTTGTGGCCATAGCTCTTTATATATTCAGTTGACCAGGACCGCACTGGCCACGTTCCTCATGGTGTTCTCTGGGACAGGGGATTTTGTATGTGAGATGTATGTGGGATTTGACAAGTTTCACACTTTTTGAGAGTGGACCTGATTTGCTTTATCATAGATGATATGAGGGCTTCTCTCATGGGCTCATTGGGGCAGCTAGGTGGTACAGCGGATAGAGCACCAGTGCAGGAGTCAGGAGGATCTGGGTTCAAATCTCACCTCAGACACTTGACACTCACTAGCTGTGTGACCTTGGGCAAGTCACTTAACCCCAATT
>CM053775.1:42660337-42671203 GCA_028658325.1 Potorous gilbertii
ACAAATGGGGAGAAAATTTTGGAACCCAAAATCTTGTGAAAATAAATGTAAAAAGTTAAATAAATAAATTTATTAAATAAAAAAATAAAATAAAATAAAAGATCAAAGTAATTGGAGTATGATACTCTGTAAGGCAAAGGAGCTGGAAAGGGAAGATGATACTTGTTAATCTTAAAAATTGTATATTTATTATAAAATATAAAAGGAATATATATATAGATAGAGGGAGCGTGAAAAAAGTCAATAATGTGATGATAAAAGTGTGATTTAAGGGTGCAAATGGATTGTAACAGGAGATGTGAAAAGGAGGAGGCAGAAAATCGTAAATTACATCACAGGAAAAGGTACAAAATTATGTTACAGTGCCATGCCTAAACACAAAGTCTGAATTTGGGAAGTATGCTTGGAAAAATAATGTGCACACGCGCGCGTGCACACACACACACATATCCTTACTCTAAAGTGCTATTGAGGTGACAGAGACATCCAGTACTGAAATCTGGAAGAAGAGAATGACTATAAAACACCTATAAGTAAGGCCTCAAAGAAAAACTCAGTTAAACATAAGTTAAACTAGAATTCCTAGAACTAATGAAGCAAACTTTGCTAAAAACGAAACACATACCCTTTATGGTTTATCATCTAAATACTTTAAAGAAAAATGAGTCATAAGAAGCAATAGACAGATTGCTAATAGTAAATGACCTCAATCTATCTCTTATAAGCTTAGATAAATCTAACCCAAAAGAATTAACAAGAAAGAAATTAAGGGCTTGGCTTTAATTTGGAAAAGGTTAGATGCAATACGTATCTTGTAACTATTGAATGGGAATAAAAATGAAGAAGTGATTAAAAAGTAATTGGAGATCAAATAACCTAATCCTAAAGAATGAGTAGGGTGAAGAAAAAAATCAAAGAAACAATAATTTCATTAAGAATAACAATAACAATGAGAAACAGAAGTCATCTTTTTGGAGTGTATCGAAATATTCCCCAGGAGAAATTTTATACCTTTAAACACTTTTATCCAGAAAAGAGAAAAATAACAAATGAATGAATTGGAAATGAAATTGTAAAAAACGCGCAAATTTAAAAAAGTAAACTCCAAAAAAATAAATTTGAAAATCAAAGAACACATTAAGAAAAAAAGAAGTAAAACATCAGTAAACAAAGAAATAAAAATAGTTGCTGGTTTTTTTGAAATTAAACAAGGAAGCTCAAAATCTTAACTAACTTGGTGTAAAAAGAGGCATACCAAATTACTAGTATCAACAATAAAAGCCAAAAATTTACAATAAATGAAGAAGAGATAAAAAAATTACTAGAAATTATGCTTTCTAATTACATGCTAGGAATATTGATAACTTAAATGACTTCTGTGAATATTTATAAAAATATTACATTTCCACATTAACAGAACACTTAAATAATCCAATTCCAGAAAAGAACTTAACCAAGTCATAATCATAGTCCCAAGGGAAAAATCCCAGGAACAGATGGATTTACAAATGAAATCTATCGAATATTCAAAGAACAATTGACTCTAGTATTACATAAACTGTAAGAAAAATAGCAAAGAGCATATCCTACCAAATTATTTCTATGTATGAATATGATCTTAATGTGTAAACCAGGGAGAATTAGAAGCTGAGAATGAAAAGTGTAGACTTCCTAATAAAGTTAGATTTAAATATTTAAAATAAAACACTAGGAAAGATACTATATCAATATATCATAAAAGTTATATAGCATATACAGCAAATTTTGATTTATATGAGGAAGGCAGAATTGGTGCAACATTAATGAAATTATCAGCATCATGCGCAACTAGGTGAAACGGTGGATTGACTGGCATACCTGGCATCCTGAAGACCTTAGTTTTAATCTGACTTCAGACACTTATTATCTGTGTGACCCTGTTTACCTCATTTTATTCTTCTATAAAATTAGCAGAAGGAAATGGCAAACAACTCCAGTATCTTTGCCAAAAACACAAAATAAAAACAAAACCCAAATGGGATCCCAAAAACTCAGACACAAATGAAAAATGACTCAACAAGAAAAAATATATACAAATTAAAGCAACTCTGAGATTCCTCCTCACAGCCATCTGATTGGTAAAGTTATCAAAGAAAGGAAAATAACACATGTTGGAGTAGCTGTAGGAAAACAGGCACACAAATACACTGCTAGAGCAAGCTATTGCTTCATCCATTCTGGAAGGCAATATACCTCTGAAGTATTAACTCAGCATGCACTTTCATCCAGTGATACCACTATTAGACCAGTTCCCCAGAGATCAAAGAAAGATGAAAAGGACCCATATGCACAAATATATTTATAGCAACTCCTTTTATGGTGTTACAGCATTGTGAGGGGGAAGTGAAAAAAGGGCTCTACAATTGCATAATACCCAAACAAATTATAGCACATGAATATGGTGGAATATTATTATACTATAAGAAAAAACTATTGGGATGATTTCAGATAACCCTGGGGAGACCTAAATGATCTAATCAGAGTGGAGTTGGGAGAATCAGGAGAATAATTAATACAATAAAACAACATTGTAAAGACAAGGACCTTGAAAGACCTAAGAAATCAGATCAGCACAATGACGAACCATGATTCTAGACAAATGATGATGAAAACATAAAACTCATGAAAGCTCCTGGCAAGTAGGCGATGGAATCAAGGTGCATGGTAGAGACATATTTTTTGGACATGGCCACTGTAGAAATTGGTTTTGTTTGAGTTGACTGTGTATTTTTATTACAAATATTTTCTTTTCTTTTTTTCTGTAACTATGGGAGGTAGGGGAGGATGAGAGAAAGTGGTTTAAAAAGCTATTTTCGTTGAAAATAGTTGAATTACAAAGAAAATATGGTATAATACCACTTGGACTTCCCAGCTGAAAAGATTTTTGTGAAATTTTGTGCTTCAGAAAGCTTAAAAGCACCATAGAAGTACAAATTATTATTTTTTTTTTGTTATTATAGCATTCACAGAGAGGCCTATTTTGGGTGAAGTGCCAGATTTAAACACAGAATGACCTGGGTTCCAATTCAGCCTGTGACACGTACCAGTAGTGTAGCCCCGGGTAAATCAGTTAACCTCACAGTGATCTAGGCCAGAGGTACCAAAAACAGGGCCAAAGCCAAATTAAAATGTAATTGGGAAATATTTAACAGATTAAATAAAAATACAGAGGGTGGAGCAAACATGATATAATTGAAAGACAAACCTGCTCGCCCTCCACAGCCCATAAAATACCTGTAACAAATGACCCTAAACAAATTCTAGAGCATCAGAAGCCACAAAATGACAGAGTGAAAGAGATTTCCAGCCCAAGACAGCCTAGAGGTCTAGTAGGAAGGGTTTATCACACTGGGTTCAGGGCTGAGCACAAGCCAGACTGGACCACGCAGCACAGACAGGACTGGAGTAGGCTTCAGGGTGCGGAATCATGGGTAGCAGTAGCAGTTCCCAGATTTCTCAATTAACAAATGCCAAAGACAGCTTCAAAGGTCAATGAGAAAGCTCTTTCACCTGGTTGAGAGGGGTGTGCTCTCTAGCCCCTACCCCAATGCCAGGGCAGCAACAGTGTCCACTTTTGGAATGCTCAGCCTAATGACCCTGGGGGAATTGAGCAGCCAACCTGGGTCTCAGTTCTGAGTGGCGATCCTGGGGTGAGGCGGAGCGCTAGTATGGTGGAGCTGGTGGTGGCTGTGGAGAGGGAATCCTACTTGCAGATTATGGGCAGAAAAGAGTGCTTATGGTTGATCACAGACCAGAGCCCAGGCCAGGAGTAAACTCCTCTCCCTTGATTGTGTCACCTGGAAGAAACTGAGAACTTACAGGTCCCTAGAGTATACCCTCCACTTGACAAAAGACGCAAAAGTCAGATAACTGGCTGGGAGAATGCCCCAAAAAGTGGAAAAAATAAGACTATAGAAGGTTGCTTTCTTGGTGAAAAGGTATTTTCTTCCATCCTTTCAGATGAGGGAGAACAAAGCATAACATCAGAGGAAGACATAAAAGTCAAGGCTTCTATATCCAAAACCTCCAAAAAATATGCAATGGATTCAGGCCATAGGAGATCAAAAAAGGATGTTGAAAATCAAGTAAGAGAAGTGGAGGAAAAACTGGGAAGAGAAATGAGAGTGATGCAAGGAAATAATGAAAAGTGAGACAACAACTTTGAGACCCAAAAAAATACTGAAGAAAATAACACCTTTAAAAATAGACTAACCCAAATGATAAAAGAGATCCAAAAAGCCAATGAGGAGAATGTTTTAAAAAGCAGAATAAGTGAAATGAAAAAGGAGGTTCGAAAGTTCACTGAAGAAAATTGTCCTATACAAACTAGAATGGAGCAGATGGAAGCTAATGACTTTATGAGAAACTATGAAATTATAAAACAAAACCAAAAAATATTAAAAAATAGAAGACAACATGAAATATCTCCTTGGAAAAACAACTGACCTAGAAAATAGATCCAGGATAGAGAATTTAAAAATTATTGGTCTACTGAAAGCCGTGATCAAAAAAAGAGCCTAAACATCATCTGCCAAGAAATTATCAAGGAAAACTGCCCTGATATTCTAGAAAGAGTGTGTAAAATAGAAAATGAAAGAATTAACTGATCACCTCCTGAAAGATACCAAAAGGAAAACTCCGAGGAATATTATAGTGAAATTCCAGAGTTCCCAGGTCAAGGACAAAATATTAAAAAATAATGAAACAATTCAAGTTTTGTGGAAATATAATCAAGATAACACAGGATTTAGCAGCTTGTATGGTAAGGGATCAAAGGGCTTGGAATATGATATTCCAGAGGTCAAAGTAGATAAGATTAAAACCAAGAATCACCAACCCAGCAAAACTGAGTATAATACTTCAGGGGAATAAAATGGAATTTCAATGCAATGGAAGATTTCCAAGCATTCTTGTTAAAAAGACCAGAGTTGAATAGAAAATTTGAATTTCAAATACAAGAATTAAGAGAAACATGAAAAGGTAAACATGGAAACATGAAAAGAGAAGGCTTAAAGAAGTCATTAAAGTTGAACTGTTGACATTCCTCCATGAAAGGAGGTTATTTGTAACTCATGAGACCTTTTTTTGGTATTAGTTAGAAGGAATATATAGATATGTGTGTGTGTGTGTGTGCGTGCGCGTGTGTGTGTGTATAAAGAATTAAATTTACTCTTGAATGGAATTACTAGAAGTAAGAGAAAGGGAGAGATAGAATGCAGCAAATTATCTCATATACATGAGAAAAGAAAGCTTTTACAGTTTAGGAGAAGGGGGGGAGAAGAAAGGAAATCATTGAATCTTACTCTCATGGGATTTGGGTTAAGGAGGGAATAACACATACTCAGTTGGATATTGAAATCTATTTTACCCTACAGGAAAGCAAGGGGGAAGGGAATAGGAGAGGGAAGAAAACAGAAGGAACAGCAAATTGGGGAAAGAGATAATCAGAAGCAATCATTACTGTGAGAGGACAGGTCAAGGGAGAGAATAGAGTAAATGAAGGACAGGATAGGACAGAGGGATATGTAGTTAGTCTTTTGTAACATAAATATTATGGAAGTACTTTGCATTGCTACACACATATGACCTATATTGAATTGCTTGTTTTCTCAACGAGGGTGGGTGGAGAGGGAAGAAGAGAATATGGAATTCAAAGCTTTAATAATGAATGTTAAAAATTGTTTTACCATGCGACTGGAAATTGAGATATATAGGCATTCGAGTAGAGAAACTTATTTTACCCTATAGGAAAGCAGAGGGGAAGGTGGATGGAAAAAAGTGGGTAATAGAAGGGAGGACAGACTGGAGGAAGGGGTGGATGGGGTGCATGACATCCTGGGGTAGGGGATAGGCAGAGATGGGGAGAAAATTTTGAATTCAAATTCTTGTGGAAGAGAATGTTAAGAACTGAAAAATAATACATGTGTGTGTGTGTGTGTGTGTGTGTGTGTGTGTGTGTGTGTGTATATATATATATATATACAAATACATGAAAAGACAGTAGAACACAGACACCATTCCATTTTAAACACCAAGGCAATATGCTGCCATTAAGGACTCAGGTCCGCACTAATGGTCCCACTTTTTATCTGAATTTTACATCATTGTTCAAGGCAACTCTGCTACCTTAAGTTTCAGAGAAAGGAAAACCTGCATTAGTAGAGAGAGTATAGTTTTTCCTGGAGGGGGTTTCAGTAGCTTCAGGCTCTCTTCTAAACATCTGGAAGGGCCCTTAAAATACAGAATGTCAGAGCTGGGAGGGAGTTTCAATCATAGCCTATCACAGTCAAACAAGACCTTCACACATAGAGTAAATGTAACAGGTAAAAGGGAACTGAACACACAGAATGTAGACAGTGAGATTTTACAAGGACCTTAATGTAAAGAAAGCCAGAACTGAGATAGAACAGTCATCAACTAGGGAATGTCAGAGCTATGAAGGGGCTAAAATCATAGAACAGAAAATTTGAGAGATGAAACAAAAATGCAGATCTTACAGTATGAAATCTAAGAGTTGGAAGGGACCTTAAAACAGTCGTAAACATTACATGAAATATCAGCACTAGGAGGAGCCTTAGAATGTGAAATGAGAAAATTTTAAACCTGTGGAAGTGAATGTTGAAAACTAAAAATAAATTAATTTATTTACCAAAAAGACCATGGAGTGTCAAAACTAGCAGGAACCTTAGTACATAAAATATATGAACTAGGAGGGACATAAGGACAGAGAATGTCATATGTAGCTTGGGAGGCACAGTGAATGTTAAACCTTGACATGGACCCTGGCCAATCCAATCACATCAATTTTTTGAAAAGGTAATACTGCTTCCCCAGTTCTTTTTGTATCAGAAGTACCCCAGCCCAGGTTCCAATGACAGTGAAAAAAATACCTTAAGTGTGGTAATTGCATCTATAAAAGTATGCTTTGAAACTGCTGTTATCTTGAAGAGCCCAGGCTTGAGGGACAGGATTGACCCCTGGGCAGATGTTGTCCCAAAGTCTGATCCTCCCTAGGAATCTAGGGATGATAGAAGTTTCACAGAAGGCATTGGGGCTGGATCCCTGGGGAGCTGGAGTCCAGTGGCTCTGGGTGGAAAGTAAAAGGTGCATTGAACTTGGTTGGAAGTGTCGGGGACCAGCCAGCCTCGGTGGGCTCCAAGAACAGGGTAGACCAGAGCATTCTGTCAAATAGGAAGATGAGAAAAGGGAAGGGGAATCTTCCACTCAGTGGGGGCAGGTATCAAAAGGGCTGTCATGGACCCTGGTAAAGCACAATATTCCAGTGTTGCAGAAAGAGACTGGCACAGACAGCTGGGCAGGAATGGAAGGAGCACTGATTTGGGGATCAGAAAACCTTGTTGAGAAATCCTATAGTGACAGAAAAACTTTGGTTTGCAGACGGGGAAACTGAGACTTGAAGAAGGGAAGAGTTTGGCAAAAGTAACACAGCTAGTGAGCAGCAGGCGCTCACTAATAAGTAATGAGCTTTCCACTGCAGAGCAGCAGACAGAGAAGACAAGTCCTCTTCTGTTTGAGTGTGAACCAAATTACTGATGCAATTGCACTGGTGACTTTTACTTTTACGCAATGACACACCAAGTGCCTCTTGCACTGGATTCAGTGACCTAGGTTTGAGACCTGGGGCTGCCACTTCCCTAGTGCTGTGACCTTTGGTAAGTCACTCCACCTGTCTAGGCCCCTGTTTTCTCCTCTCTAAAATGGGCATGTTAATACCTGCCCCATGTATCTCATTGGTGTATGTGTGTGGGGGAGGGGGAGTAGGAGTTCTAAAAGTCCTCAGGAGGGAGAAACCACTATAAAGATATGAGGGATTGTTCTTCCCTGTGTCTGACCAAAATTTTTCTTACTGAGCTCCATAACAACTATGCTCTCCTCAGGTCTTCCCAAAGCCTCCCACACTGCCCCCACTGTGGAAGCCCTGCTCTTTCCCAGAGAGTGAACACAGGCCATCCACCTCTTTCTTTAAAGGACATTGTCCTTTGCTCCCCATTTCTGGGCTCCGCAATCAAATTGCTCGATGCCCCACTCATTGAACATTTCTGCATAAGGGTAGATCTACTGTCAGCTCTATAGCAGCTTGAGATAGGGTTGTGACTGTAGTGGAAGCAGGGGATTTCAAGTCCACACCAGGGTCCAGGAGTCAGAGTGTGGAGGAAGGGAGAGAAAGATGGAAAAGGGCAGAGAAGGAAAAGAAGAAAGGGAGGATGGGAGGAGGCTAAGGGAGGAAGGAAAAAGGAAGGAGGAGGGGGAAAGGAAAAGAGATGAAAGAAGAGGACCAGGAAGAGGAGAGGGAGGAGGGAGAGGAATCAGAGAGGAGAATGGAGAAGAGGATGGAAAAGGAAGTTAGAGGGAGAAGCAGTGTTTTAGGCTTGAAAAGCCCAGCCCAGTCCTTCAGCAGACCTCCTGTTGAGCTGCACATACTGAACCAGTGCTAGGGCATGCAGGGGCTAGGAGGGTTTGGGCGAGGGGAATTGATTCCCAGTGAGCCTTGCCCTGCTTCAAATAGCAGGGGCAGCAGGAAACAGTCAAGGCCTCACCCCTTTTCACATGGCCTCCAGGGGATGTGCTGACCATTTAAGGGGGGAACTTCCCAACAAACCAGACAAAGTAATCAGTCAACAAACATTTATTAAGTCGTTACTGTATGCCAAACACTGTGCTAAGCGCTGGGGATACAATGAAAGGCAACAACACTATCTGTGCTCTCAAGGAGCTCACACTCTAACAGAGGAGACAACTTATAACTAACTTCAGGTACACACAAAATACAGACAGAGGAGGTGGAAGGCAATATGCGAGGGGAAGGCACTAGCAGCTGAGGGAGCTGAGAAAGGCCTCCTGCAGAAGGTGTCCCTTGGCCTGAGCCTTGAAGGAAGAGCTTAAAACCATACACTCATCAAATGCCTGCTGTATACATGGCATTGTACTGGGCACTAGGGGTGATATCATATTCTCCTTTCCCACTCCTTCCTTCTTAAACTCACCAAGACCTGCTGTGGTTGCATTATGACTCTTTTCCCCACTCTCTCCCCGCCACTCACATCCCACTCTCCCACTCCTTCATTAAAGTGAAGGAGTTTAAATGCTTCTTGCTCCCGACAGCCATCTCCCACTACGATCAACACCCCATAACTTTTCCTCTTTTGAGATTCACTCAGTCTATATTCCCCACTGAGTCAAGATTCTAGCAAACTTAATGAGAAAAGGGTAGTAAAGGACAAGGAGAAAACCCCATCTGGCAAACAGATAATGTTACTGATTGAGTGAAGATAACATACACATACACACTTGCCATCCATCATTGCTGAGCAGTATTTAATCACCCATGACCAAATTCTTCCTTCATGTGCTCTGACTTGGTCACATACTCTGCATGACTAAGTAAGTACTTCACAGTTATTTCTATCAATACATAAAAAATATATGGCAAAAATATACACACAAAAATAAATAATCATTGTAGTCTTCAGATGACTCATGTTATTCAAGTTAATTTGGAGGACGTTTTGCTGTACAACAAGACTCTTTCTAGCAACTATAAAAGCACAACGTTATTTCTAGCATCTTATTTCTTCAAATTTAATTTGATATAAAATATACCTAAGGTGACTGCTCTCTTTGGACTTTTCATTATAAGGTTGACTTGTAGAATCATCAAATCAAGCACATGGTAAACATAATGATATTGAAATAGTATGGGAGGTAGGAGAAAGAAGAAATGTTAGTAGAATTAAAAGGCAGAAATGAGATAAAAGGAAAAATGCTGTCAACAAAACCTCAGGCTGATGCTATTGGATGCCAGCTCCCTGCCACATCTGGAAAAGCCAGTCACAGGGGACTCTGCTAAGGGGTGTAAAGCTGGTTTGAAACATTTAGTCAGTCACAGATCTAGTTATATACACCAAATCAAAACCAAGAACACTAGAGGTGCTTAGATGAAAGATCAGGAAAAGCAATCATTAAGTTCTTTTCCTTCTTGGGTTAGGTTAGCTGAGTCAACAATTCAACACAGTGAACGTACTCTGCTCCATGGGTCCAAAACAGGGGAATGCTGTGTCAAACTGGCGGATGACCACTTTTCAGGCAAACATCAAGGAAACCTCAACCTTCTGGGAAAACAAGATCTCAGCGGATTCACTCTCCATAGGTGTAGTACTGATGGTCCTCACCCTCAAACACCGCCATCTCTTGCATGCTGAAAGAGACAGAAATGAAGTTTCATTGTATTAAGTTACAGTCGGTGCTCATTTATCTGGGAATGGGAGGAGAGGAGGGATGGGGCCAAACTAAGACCAACTAGATATATTTACCAAAAGATTGAGTATGATATGGATTTTCCCCACGGCCACACATACTTGCTAACAGGTGGATTAATTAATACACTGCAAAATTCAACCTGAAAACTCTTCTACTTATCAGGATCTGTGGTAGGAAGGAATGGTTATAATTAGTACTGAAAGAAAAAAGAGAAAACAGGTTGAGAAGGTAGGGTTAAAAAAAAAAAGTCTTATATTGACCAAAGGATTTAACTGGATATAGAAACCTGTTATAAATGCATGGGTTTAGGCATGACAAAAACAAAAACATAAAGCCCAGTTTTTCTATTTCACCTCATGAATGCTTGCTGGTCTGCTCTCCAGACAGGTTCTCTGCCGTAGGGGACATACTGGATGCTCTGGTAGCCATTCTGGAAGCTGCTGGGAAAGCCATTGTGGGCATTGTGCTGGAAGTCATGGTGGCCCCTGCTCTGGGCGTTGTGGTGGACGTGGGATGCCCCAGAACCAAGGCCATACAGGTATCCAGAAT
>CM053775.1:42671303-42686124 GCA_028658325.1 Potorous gilbertii
CAACATATCACAAGAGTTATGATTTATACCAGGAAAGCAGAGAATTTAATAACATAACAATTACAGTTGTTCCTTTGTTTTCAGTTGTGTTTGACTCTGTGACCCCATTTGGGGTTTTCTTGGCAAAGCTACTAGAGTGGTTTGCATTTCTTTTCCAGTTAATTTTACAGATAAGGAAAATGGTGGCAAACAGGGCTAAGTAACTTTCCCACAGTCATACACCTAGTAAATGTCTGAGACTAGATTTGAACTCAGGAAAATAAGTCTTCCTGATTTCATGCCTGGGGTTCTATCCACTGTGACACCTAGCTAACCTTTCAACATACTAGTAGATCATATTAATAATAAGAACAACAAAAAATATGTAATTATATCAATAAATACAAAAAAAATCTTTTGAGAATATATAACCATCCTCTTTAAAAACAAAAACGCCAAAAACATAGGAATAAATGAATCTTTCCTATAATTAGTAATATTTATCTAAAAGCAAAAGTCAGTATTTTCTTTCATAGGGATAAAGTAGAGTGGTGCTGCCAAAGTAGAGTTCCTAAGCCATACAGAAGGATCCCTCTAGGCTGCATATGGACTTTGTTTTAAAATATAGTGTTATTTGCATTTTATTATATTTTTATTTATTTTGTTAAATATTTCCTCATTACATTTTAATCTAGTTAGGGCTTCAATAAGCAGGTCAATACTTCTGTGTTAGAACATTATCACTACTACTATGTAATACAGTGCTGGAAATACTATATACGGCAACAAAACAAGAAAAAGAAATTAAGGGAATAAACATGAAAATAGGAAACAAAATTAGCATTCTTATATATGATAATGATGGTTTACTTAGAGAACCCAAGAGAGTCAAGTAAATATTATGTGTGACAATGACTTCATCAAATTTTCAGAATACAAAATAAAATACACGCTAACTCATCAGCATTTCTGTAAATTACCAACAAAACCTAATAGAAAAAATAAGAAAGAGAAATTCCACTTAAAATAGCTACAGTGTATAAAATGCCTGTAAGTCCACCTGCCAAGATACATAGAAACTATATAAATATGATAATAGCTAGCATTTATATAGCCCTTTAAGATAGGCAAATGTTTTTATACATGTTAACAATTTCATTTTCATAACTCTAGGAGGTAAGTGCAGTTATTATCCTCATTTTACACAAGAGGAAACTGAGGTTTAGAAAGAGTAAGTGTCTTGCCAAGGTTACACAGTTAGCAAGTATCTGAGGTAGAATTCAAAGTCCTATCTTGCTGATTCCAAATCCAACCCTCTATTCACTGAGCCCCTTTATTGCATTGATATACAGACTACAACTATAAAGCAGTTTTTATACAAATGAAAAGAAACCTACATGATTGGAAAAGTGTGAGTTGTTCAGGAATAGAATAAGCCAATATGATAAAATTACGATTCTTCCTGAATTAATTTGTTTAGTTGATGTCATGGCAATAGAATTGCCAAAAGACTGCTTTAGAAAGCTAGAAAAAACAATAACCAAATTTATTTGAAAGGGAGAAAAGGCCAAGAGTCTCAAGGGAAATAACAGGAAAAAAAAGTAGGAAGGAAGGTGTTTCTGATACCAAACCATCCTACAAATCAGCAATAATTTTTAAAATATGGTTTTAGTTAAGAAATAGAGAGGTTGATTTCTGGAAGAGATGGGGCAAATGACATACAGAAGCAAATGAACACAGTAGACCAGTGTTCAATAAAGCCAAAGGCTCCAGCTACCGGGATAAGAACTCACCATTTGACAAAAACTGCTTGGAAAACAGGAAAGCAGCCTGTCAGAAACTAGGTATAGACCAACATCTCGCACCTTATGCCAAGATAAAATCCAAATGGATAACATGACTGAGACATTAAAAATAACATAATAAACAAATTAGAGGAGAAAGGGTGAAAAAAAAGCTACCTTTCAGATCTATGGATAAGAGGAGCATTCAGGACCAACCAAGGCATACAGAGGATCACATTAGAAAAAATGGGCAATTTTGATTACATAAAATTGAAAGGTATTTGAGCAAATAGAACTAGTCCAGCTATAAAAGTAGAAGGTAAGCAGATAAGGGGGAAGGTGGAATCTTTGCAGAAAATTTCTGTGAAAAAGGTTTCATTTCCAAGATATATAAAGAATTGATTGAAATTGATAAATTAGGAAACATTATGCAGTTAAATAGTGATATTAAAAGATTGTTATTGGACTAAGAAATTTGAACTATCAAGATTTATATTAAAAAATGCTCCAAATCACAAATAAAGAAAAATATGCAAATTAAAGCAACTCTGAGGCTCTTCCTCACAACCATTTGATTAGTAACGTTTATAAAAAGGAAAATTACAAAAATTGGAGGGGCTTTGGGAAAATGGGCACACACATACACTGTTGGAGCATGCTACTGGCTCATCCATTCTGAAAGGCAACTTGGAACTATACCCCTGAAGTACTAACTTGGGCATACCCTTTTACCCAGTGCTACTACTACTTCACTGTGACCCCAAAATTCCAATCCACAACAAATGGACACTGAGGCAGGACTCTGAGCAGTTCATTTAAAAAAAGTGGAATTAAAAAGAAAAATTGGTATAATACCACTTGTACTTCCCACCTAACAGGATTTTCATGAAACAAGTGCTTCAGAAAGCTAAAAGCACCATACAAGTGCAAGTTATTATTTTGTTGTTATTATCGTCATCACAGTGAGGTCTATTTTGGGTGGAGTGCCAAACTCAGACCCAGGAAGACCTGAGTTCAAGTCCAGCCTGTGACACCTATTGGCTGTGGAGTCCTGGGCAAGTCAATTAACCTCTCAATGCTCTAGGCCAGAGGTGTCAGAAACAGCGCCAGAATCAGATTAAAATGTAATTGGAGGGGCAGCTAGCTGGTGCAGTGAATAGCACTGGCACTTGAGTCAGGGGGACCTTAGTTGAAATCTAGTCTCAGATACTTGACACTTACTGTGTTACCCTGGGCATGTCACTTAACTTGATTGCTTCCCTACCACCCCCAAAATATAATTGGGAAATATTTAACAGATAAACAAAAAGACAGTAGAGCACTGATACCATTCCATTTTAAACACCAAGGTAATATGCTGCCATCAAGGACTCTTAGGTCCACACTAGTGGCCCCACTTTTTATGTGAATTTGACACCATTGCTCAAGGCAACTCTGCTAACTTAAGTTTCAGAGAAGGGACAACCTGCATTAGTAGAGAGAGTATAGTTTTTCCTGGAGGGGGTTTCAGGAGTTTCAGACTCTCCCCTAAACAGCTGGAAGGGACCTTAAAATACAAATACAGAATGTCAGAACTGAGAGGGAGTTTCAATCACAGCCTATCGCAGTCAAAAAGGACCTTTCAATACAGAGTAAATGTAACAGGCACAAGGGAATTGAACACACAGAATGTAGAGGGTGAGATCTTGCAAGAACCTTAATACAGAGAAAGCCAGAATTGAGAGAGAAGAGAGTCATCAACCAGGGAATGTCAGAGTTAGGAGGAGTCTAAAATCCAAGAACAGAGAATGTGAGAGATGGAAAAAAAATTCAGATCTTAGAATATGAAATGTTGGAACTGGAAGAGACCTTAGAACGTGGAATGTCAGAACCAGCAGGAACATTATTATATAGAATGTCTGACCTGGGAGGGACCTGGGGACAGAGAATGTCATACCTAGCTTGGGAGGCACAGGGAATATTAAATCTTGAAACGGTCACTCCAATCTCATCTATTTTCTGAAAAGGTGTAGCACTTCCCCAGTTCTTTTTGTATCAGGAGGGCTCAGCCTTAAGTATGGTAAAGGGATCTATAAAAGTATCCTTTGAAACTGTGGTTTTCTTGATGAACCCTGGCTTAAGGGACAAGATTGGCCTCTGGGCAGATGTTGTTCCAAAGTTTGATCTTCCCTAGGGATCTAGGGATGATAGAAGTTTCACAGAAGGCAATGAGGCTGGATCCCTGGGGAGCTGGGAACCAATGGTTCTGGGTAGAAAGGAAAATGGGTGTTGGTATTGGTGGGAAGTGTCAGTGACCCACCAGCCTTGGTGGACTCTGAGGATGGGTTAGACCATAGCATTCTATCAAATAGGGAGATGAGAAAAGAGAAGGAGAATCCTCTACTCACTGGGTGGCTGGGGGCAGGTATCAAAAGGGCTGTCATGGACCCTGGGAAAGCACAATATTCCAGTGTTGCAGAAAGAGACTAACACAGGCAGCTGGGCTGTAATGGAAGGAGCACAGATTTGGGGATGAAAAACCCTTGTTGAGAAATCCGCTAGTGACAGAAAAACCTTGGTTTACAGAGGGGAAACTGAGGCCTGAAGAAGGGAAGAGTCTTGGTGAAGGTTACACAGGTAATGAGCAGCAGGTGCTCACTAGTAAGTAGTGAGCTTTCCACTGCAGAGCAACAGAGAAGACAACAAGCCCTTTTCTGTTTGAGTGTGTATCATCTCACAGACACAATTGCACTAGTGATTTTTGCTTTTATGCAATGGCACATCAAGTGCCTCCTACATGGGACCTGGGTTTGAGACCTGGGGCCACCACTTCCCTAGTGCTGTGACCTTAGGCAAGTCACTCCACCTGTCTAGGCCTCAGTTTTCTCCTCTCTAAAATGGGCATATTAATACCTGCCCCACCTATCTCATTGGAGTAGGGAGGGTGGGGGGTTAGGAGTTGTGAAAGTCCTCAGGAGGAGGGATTCTTCTTCCTTGTGTCTGACCAAAATCTTTCTTACTGAGCTCCACAACAACTATCCTCTCCTCAGGTCTTCCCAAAGCCTCCCACACTGCCCCCACTGTTGGAGGCCTGCTCTCCTCCAGAGAGTGAACATGGACCACCCACCTCTTTCCTTAAAGCACATTGTCCTTTAGGCCAGCTCCCCATTTCTGGGCTCAACAATCAAATTGCTCGGTGCCCCTTCATAGAACCGTTCTGCAGAAGGTGAGATCTGCTGCCAGCTCTGTAGTAGCTTGGGATGGGGTTGTGGCTGCAGCAGGTGCAGGGGCTTTCAGGTCGACACCAGGGTCCAGGAGCCAGAGTGTGGAGGAAGGGAGATAAAGATGGAGAAGAGCAAAGAAGGAAGAGAAGAAAGGGAGGATGGGGAGGAGGCAAAGGAGGAAGAAAAGAGGAAGGAGGAGGAAGGAGGAGGGGGAAGGGAGAAGAGATGAAAGAAGAGGACTAAGGAAAGGAAGGGGAGGAGGGAGAGGGATTAGAGAAGAGAAAGGAGAACAGGAAGGAAAAGTAAGCTAGAGAGAGAAGCAGGAGCTCAGTGTTTCAGACTGGAAAAGCCCAGACAAGTCCTTCAGCAGGCCTCCTGTTGAGCTGCACATGCTGAGCCAGTGCTAGGACATGCAGGGGGCAGGAGGGTTTGGGCCAGGGGGATGGACTCCCAGTGAGCCTTTCCCTGCTGACCGTCTCTTCACATAGAGGAGGCAACAGGAAAAAGCCAGGCCTGATCACACTCCACATGACCTCCCAGGGATGTGCCAACCATCTCAGGGGAGGACTTCCCAACAAACACCAGACAAAGCAATCAGTCAACAAACATTTATTAAGTCCTTACTGTATGCCAAACACTGTGCTAAGCGCTGGGGATACAATGAAAGGCAAAAACACTATCTGTGCTCTCAAGGAGCTCACATTCTAACAGGGGAGACAACTTGTAATTATTTAGGTACACATAAGATATAGACAGAGGGAGGTGAAAGGCAATATGCGAGGGGAAGGCACTAGCAGCTGAGGGAGCTGGGAAAGGCCTCCTGCAGAAGGTGTCCTTTGGCCAGAGCCTTGAAGGAAGATCCTAAGAACCATACGCTCATCAAATGCCTGCTATATGCATGGCACTGTACTGGGCACTAGGAGTGACACCACCTGTACTGAGCACTAGGAGTGATATCACCTTCTCCTCTCTCACTCCTTTCTTCTTCTTGCACTCACCAAAACCTGGCTGTGGTTGCACTTTTGCTCATTTCCCCACTCTCCCTCCCACTCCTTCATCAAGGTGAAGGAGTTGGAATGCTTCTTGCTCCCTACTACCATCTCCCTCTACCATCAACACCCCATAACTTTTCCTCTTTTGAGGTTCACTCAATCCATGTTTCCCACTGAGACAATGTTCTAGCAAACAATGAGAAAAGGGGAGTAAAGGACAAGGAGACAAGCCCATCTGGCAAACAGATAATGTTACTGATTGAAGTGCAGATAACATACACATACACATTTGCCATCCATCATTGCTGAGTAGTATTTAATTACCCATGACCAAATTCTTCCTTCAAGTGCTCTGGCCTGGTCACATACTCTGCATGGCTAAGAAAGTACTTCACAGTTATTTCTGTCAATAGATAGAAAATATATGGCAAAAATATACACGCAAAAATAAATAATCATTATAGTCCTCAGATGACTAATATTATTCAAGTTAATTTTGGGGATTTTTTGTTGTTGTACAACAAGACTCTGAATTAGTTTTGTCCTTCTAGCAACTACAAAAGCACAATCTTAATTCTTCAAATTTAATTTGGTATAAAATATACCTAAGGTGACTTTGCTCTCTTTGGACTTTCTATTATAAAGTTGACTTGGAGAATCATCAAATCAAGCACATGGTAAACATGATATTAAAAGGGTACAGGAGGTAGGAGAAAGAAGAAATATTAGTAGAATTAAAAGGCAGAAAGGAGATAAAAGGAAAGATGCTGTCAAGAGACTTCAGGTTGAGGCTCCTTGGATGCCAGCTCCCTGCCACATCTGGAAAAGCCAGTCACAGGGGACTCTGCTAAAGGGTGTAAAGCTGGATTGAAACATTTAGTCAGTCACAGATCTAATTACATACACCAATTCAAAACCAAGAACACTAGAGGTGCTTAGATGAAAGACCAGGAAAAGCAGTCACTAAGTTCTTCTTTTCCTTCTTGGGTTAGCTTAGCTGAGTCAACAATTTACAGCACAGTGAACGTACTCTGCTCCATGGGTCCAAAACAGGGGAATGCTGTGTCAAACTGGTGGATGATCATTTTTCAGGCAAACATTAAGGAAACCTCAACCTTCTGGGAAAAGGAGATCTCAGTGGATTCACTCTCCATAGCTGTAGTACTGATGGTCCTCAGCCTCAAACACTGCCATCTCTTGCATGCTGAAAGAGACAGAAATGAAGTTTCATTGAATCAGTGCTCTGGGAAGAGAGAAGGGATGGCAGTCAAACTAAGGTCAACTAGATATATTTACCAAATGGTTGAATATGATATGATTTTTTTTCCCCACAGCCACACATACTTGCTAACAGGTGGAATAATTAATAAACTTCAAAATTCAACCTGAAAACTCTTCTACTTATCAAGATCTGTGGTAAGAAGGAATGGCTATAATTGGTACTGAAAGACAAAAGAAATCAGATTGAGAAGGTTAAAAAAAAGCCTTCTTGTGTACTGTCCAAGGGATTTAACTGGAGACAAAAACATGTATAAAAGCATGTGTTTAGACATTAAAAAATAAAGTCCTATTTCCTATTTTACCTCATGAATGCTTGATGGTCTCCTCTCCATACTGGTCCTCTGCCATACTGGACATACTGGATATACTGGACATTCGGGATGCTGCTCTGGAAGGTATTTTGGTAACTGTTCTGGAAACTGTTCTGGTAGCCGTTCTGGAAGTTTCCCGGGTAGCTGTTTGGATAGCTGTTCTGGAAACTGCTCTGGATGGTATTCTGGAAGCTGCTGTGGCCACTGTTCTGGCCTCTGTTCTGGGCATTTCTCTGGACATGAGATGCTCCAGAACCAAGGCCATACAGGTATCCAGAATACTTGGCGTCGTCAATGTGGTCTTCAAAGAACATTTCTCTCATCTTGAAAAAGGCCATTCCCGTGAGCAAGGAGTCGGACCCTGCCTGGTGCTGGGAGCCAATGCGCTCCAGCTCCAGCTGCGTGGCCACTTCCTGCAGTCCGCCCCTGAGGTTTTTGCAGCTCTTCATGAGGTACTTGATGTCATAGATGACGGGGAAGAAGAGTCGGAGAATCTCGAAGAAGTCGTGGGCTTCTTCGGGCAAGGGAGAGTTGGTGAGGATCTTGATGAAGTAGCCAAAGTCGTAGCCGCTGTGGAAGGATAGCCACTTGACCCCTTCACATAGCACCACTCCTGAGGTCATCAGGAGCTCCGCAAAATACTGTGCCTCGATGCCTTCTTCCTCGTGCTTCTTGAACTGGATCCCAGACATGGTGAGGAGCTCGATGGAGTCTTGCGCGTACATGTCCTCCTTCAAGTTGAATTTGAAATTGAATTGCCACGTGGAGGTTCCCGGGGGGCACTCGCCTTGCTCATTCATGAACGTCAGCCCCAGCTGGATGATCTTCAGCCAGTCCACATTGCATCTCAGCAATTGGTACTGGTAGTCGGCATAGCTTCTGAACTCCCCCACCGGTTTGGCCACCACACCTGGAAACTCCGTGTCCATGGCCACGTAATTGTACTGCTGGATAACGGGTCGCATCTTCTTCATCTCCTCGTCCAGGTTGCAAGCCCAAACTTCCCGGATCCGCGGGCTCTGATCGGCACCGGGAGCGGGCATGGTGGGCAGAGGCGGGGCGCGCGGCGGAGGGGCTTCGGGCGCCGAGAGGCAGCAGCTTCTCATCGGGCTGATCCGAGGTTCTCCTCCGAAAGCACCTTTTCCGTCCCCCTGTACTTTGGTACCTGCGCCGGGGCCGCTGCGGTCGCGCTTCTCGGCTTCCTCCTCCTCCACCGCCGCCGCCTCCTCCTCACCATAGAGACGGCCTTCCGTGGCTGCGCCCCCCGCCTTCCTTCTGTCCCTCCCTCTGTTCCGTCCCTCCCCCCCACGCGACGCCCCCCGCAGGCAGCCTGGGGAAGGAAAGGGGCACCGGGAGCCGCGTGGCGCTGCCCCTCCCCTCTCCAAGTCCAAGTCCAGGGAGAGCGGTGATGGTGCTGGTGGTGGTGGTGGTGGTGTTGGTGGTGGTGATGGTGGTGGTGGTGGTACTACTGCTGCTGCTGCTGCTGCTGCTGCTGCTGCTGCTGCTGCTGCTGCTGCTGCTGCTGCTGCTGCGTGGTGACGTCAGCCTGCCTGTGTGCTGAGATGATGCTGGGGCTGATGGCTGTTCTTCTAGCCCATTACGGGAGATGTGCGCGCGTGTTTCTAGGAGACCCCGGCAGAACGTCAGAGCTCGCTAGGGGAGGGAGGGGAGGGGGCACTCAGTGCGCGCAAGGGCGCCGCGTCGCTGTCCCCTCCTGTGATTCGCCGCGCGTCCCCCTAGCCGGTCCACCCGGCCGCCCCCGCGTCCTGTCTCCCACCCCTCACCCCTGCCCTAAAGCCCCGGGGCCTTTTGAAGGTGGTGATGGATGGGTAGGTGGACGGATCGATGAACGGATGGACAGACGGACAGACGGAGGGAGTGAGAGAGTGAGATACGGTGCCGAACTAAGCCCAGAATTACACAGGAGGAGAAAGAGGAGGAAGAGACGGGACAGGAGGGAGCGAGGGAGGGAAAGAGAGAGAGATCGCCTTTGGAAAACGACAAAACTCTTTTAACAACTCTTACTAATTTCCATAAGAGTAACCTAAGCAAAGATTTTCCTTGCTACTATACGAATTAGCCTAGCGATGTCCAGCCTTGACCTGAGACAATGAATGAAAGAATGAACGAATGAATGAATAGATGGTTGAATGAAGCAAGCCTTTAGGAAACACTTACTATGCTCAAAGAGCCTGGGGGGAGGGGATGCGAGGTGTGTGTGTGTGTGTGTGTGTGTGTGTGTGTGTGTGTGTGTGTGTGTATAAAGATAAGACAGTCCCTGCTCTCAGAATTTTCATGTTCCAGTGCGAAGCTAGCTAATGTTCACTATTACCTGCCAATAAAAGTCTAATCAAATTACCCACACTTTCAGACTTGACGAGATTACTTCCCTAAATCCATGTTGAAAATCAGAGTCCACGGCCCGTTCTGTACCCCTCCTCACACAGATCTAGAGGGGATGGAGGGGATTGTGCCCTGAGGATATTCAGCCCTCCCAAGGAGGTTTCATTATGGCAATTATTATCCTTCATAAGGACACTATGTGTTTCCACAGGGAGCCCCTGGCATTCTGCCACCAGTACACCTGCCACAAGGGCTCTATAGATGCCAAGGCCATGCTGGAAATTATACCCCCACGCCCCAGGGCTGCACCCCTGCGGCTTGGATGAGATTGTGTGGGTAAAACATTTGTAAACTTTAACGTACTATATAAATATGAGCTGCTGTGAGGGTGGGGCTGGCTGTATGAGTGAGAGGGCCACATGGGGGAAAGATGCAGAATGTCTGATTTAGGCAGACATTTCAGGGAAAATTTTCTGGCCATGAGAGCTGTTCCAAAGGAGAATGGGCTGCCTTGGAGGTGGGGGTACCCTTTCCAGAAGACAATGAATGATAACTTCTCAGCAATGTTATATCAGAGCTTCCTTTTTCTGTGTGGGTTGCACTGGGTGGCCACTGAGTTCCCTTCTCACTATCAGTTCTGTGATTCTTTCTTAAATACCTAGAGTGCTGGACTTGGGGATTGAGAAGACCTTGGTTCAGATTCCACCTCTGAACCTCTGTCTCCTCATCTGTAAAGTGGGCATTGTAGCTGCCTCACAAGGTTGCTATTTATAAAGTTTCAAGTGAGCACTGTCCAAAGCCTCTCTGCTACCCATATTCCTACCCCAAAGGAAATTTTCATGTCAAGGGGTGTTATTATTTTCTTTTTAAATTTTCTTTTTATTTTCAATTCCAAATTCCCTCCCTCCACCCTTCCCTCACCCCTTAAGGCAGGAAATATAATGCCCATAATACATATTAAGCTATGCAAAACATATTCCTGCATTAGCCATGTTCCCCCCCAAAAATAAAGGAAAATAAGTGTTTCAATCTGCATTCTGAGTCCATCAGTTTTCTATCTGGAGGTGGATAGTATTTTTCATCATGAGTCCTTTAGAGTTGTGGTGGATCATTTTATTGATCAAAGTTATTGAATCTTTCATCATTGATTAACATCACCTTATTGTTGTTACTGTGTACACTATTCTCCTGGTTCTGCTTACTTCACTCATTACTTGTTCAGTCATTGTCCAATTGATGGGCATCCTCTCAGTTCCAATTCTTTGCCACCAGAGAAACAACTGCTATTAAAAAAAAAAAAAAGATCTTTGCTATCCACATTCCTACCACAGAGGAAATGTTGGTGCCAAGTGTCATTTTTGATGCCACTCTCATATTCCCCATCGTCTTTTCATGGGTACCTGGGTCCTCCCAGAACTGCCTTCAGGCTCAGTGCTAAGATTGGGTTATTGCCTTTGGAATCCTTCAGAGACCTCATGTCATGCCTCTAACCCCCAGCACAGACCCTATTTTCCCTCCCACCATATCCCCATCAGCCTGTACAGCCAGCCTCTACCTCTTAGACCTGTTTCCCCTCTCAGCTCCTGGAACTATCTTATAAAGCCAACAACCCAGACCCCTCATAAATGCTCCATTAATCCTACAGATATTTCCTTGGTTGGAGGTTTCAGCAGTATCTGTTGGCTTGAAGTCTATTTTTTATTTGTCCCATATACTCTCAGCTTTAGCTGTCTAGCTACATTGTGTTCTCCAGGCTCTATCATAGGAAAAGAAAATTTGTAAAATAAAAATAATTATTGTTACAAATATATGCTGCATTTGACTGAGTTCTTTTTTCTCCTTACAGACCCTGATGAGAACTGACAGAGGTTGTCCAGGGAGTAGATTTCAGAGCTTCCCTGAGAGGACAGGGAATTACCCACTCAGATCTTGGTATCTGCACTCTCTGGCGTCACAACCTTCCTAGAGAAGGAAGCAGACAAAAACAAGACTCCTGTGGATGACTTCTGCTTCTCTGTCTCTCCAGGTAAGACTACCCAAGATCTAGACCTAGATCCTCCATGAAGCCTTCAGTTACCTTGACCCACACAAATATGTTTCCTGTTAATGTCAATACCATCTTCCTAAGGTACCCAGCCACAGAACATTGGAGTCATTTTTGACTCAAGATGAGAGAGAGAAAGCAAAGTGTAAGACCAAGTTTTCTGCAGGGAGCAAGGCACCAGGGAAGGAGAAGGAACAGGCCAAGCCAGAAGAGTGATTCCAAGCATAATCAAGGTAAGATATGGCTTGGGATCTTAGAGACCATCCCATCCAACTGCCTCATTTTACAGATGAGGAAACTGAGGCACAAAAAAGTGAGTTTCCCAGGTTCTCATAGCTAGCAAGTATCCAAGGCAGGATTTGGACTCAGGTCTTCCGGATTCCACTCCCAAGTGCTCTATCCTCTGTACCACCTGGCTGCCTCTTCCCTGTCCGCCACCTCCGCATCTAATCGGTCATCAAATCCTGCTGTTTCATTTCCTTTAACATCTCTGCAATCTGTCCCCTCCTTTCCACACCCAGTGCTGTGCATTTACATTGGGCCATTATCTCTTCTGGCCTTTAATACTGTCATGTTGTAATCCTAACTGGTTTTCCTGTCTTGAACAAGTAGAAAGAGAATTGACCCTGGAGCCAAAGGACATGGATTCAAATTCTGCCTTTGCGATTCCTACCTGTGTGATTTGGGCAAGTCACTGGTCTTTCTGGGCCCCATATTCCTCCTCTGTAAAATGCAATGGGTTAGTCTGCACCTGATCATGGCCTTTAAGTCCATCCACAATTTGGCATCTGAAACATACTCTTTCCTTATGTCTTCTTCTCAGTGTTTACCTTCGAGTATTTCAGCTTTGGGAGACTCCTGTCGGAAGCCTTCACAAACCTCCTGTATGTTCCTTTTACTTGTCAATCTGTATATAACTTGTGTTATTCATCTTTCGGAATGTATGCTTCTTGAGGGAAAGAACTGGTTTTTTTTGTCTTAGTATCTTTTGCATCTGGAGTAGCCCCCTCCCTTCCCACAAAGCAGGTACTTAATAATTATTCCTTGAAATGAAGTATAGTCAGGCTCCATCTGTGCCGAACAAGGTGCTAGATACAGGAGGGGCTTAATAAAGACACCATGCAGAAGAAAAAGCTTAGTAATTAATAAAAATTTGTCAAAGACAAAGGATACAGGTTCTGGCTTAGAGACTGTCTGCCAAGCCTCCTGGCACATGGGCTTCTGGCAGAGAATGGTTCCTCAAACAAACAAATCTGCTATGAAAGGGAGAAAGTGGGCAAGAACTTCCTACCCTCACTTCCCACATGATTAATGTCAGGGAGTGCTTTTCAACACCACAGCTAAAGCTGTGCAGAGGTGGTTGCTCCCCAATAAGACATTACCAGTAAGGTGTTCTTTAAGGGGTCATCAAAGAAAGAATCCTCCTACTACAGCTGGTTTGACCAGGAATGTTTATTTCTCTATAGAGGCTAAGTGGAAAGTATCCAGATGGAGTGAGATGTCAATACTTCTGTAAGTGTTAGTGTGCACTCTGTCTCTCTGTCTCTGTCTCTCTATGTCTCTCTCTGTCTCTCTGTTTCTCTGTCTCTCTCTGTTTCTCTCTCTCTATCTGTCTCTCTGTTTCTCTCTGTGTGTCTCTCTGTTTCTCTGTTTCTTTGTCTCTCTCTCTGTCCCTCTGTCTCTGTCTCTGAACCGGATGTCTTATGAAATCTTAAAGTTCACATGTCTAAAACTGAGCTTATTCATTTTCTTTCCCTCAAATTCTTCCCTCTTCCTAACTTGCCTATTACTATTGCAGTTACCACCTTCCTCTGAATCCTCTAGGCTCATAACCCAGGTTTCATCCTTGACACCTCAGTCTCACCTCTCATATCAAATCTACTGCAAAGTCTACTGATTTTATCTTCTGTCTTCTAACATAGCTAGCACTCTGATATGGATACCATGGATAGCACTCATCACCTCACATATGGATTGTTAAAATAGTCTGCTGGTTGATCTCCCTACCTCAAGTATCTCCCCACTCTAGTCCATCCTTCAGCCAGCCACCAAAGTAATCTTTGTAATAATTCCCCTCCAAACAACTTTAAATTAATACAATAGTTAAATTAATCATAATAGTAAATAATATTATGAATAACATAATAATAATAGTAATAATAATTCTCCTTTAAATAACTTTAAATGAATAAGTCAAATCAAATTTTGGAGTGGCAGCGCCAAGGAAAGGTCAGGGTGAGATATTTTTCCACTCTTAGAAAACTTAGGAGGTCAACAGGAGAAGTTCAGGAGAGCAGGGTGGAGACTTGTTCAGGGCCCATACTAAAAGCAGCTGCAGCAGCTTCAGAAACTCTCAGCTAGGAGATGTTCAGGGAGTCAGACAGCTGATCATAAAGAGAGCACAGGGCACCATCTGCTGGCATTTGGTCCTGCTGGTGCTGATTGCCCATATAAAGTTCCGGGTCACAATACTAGGGTAGAGAGGAGGGTTGGAGATTGGTCACAAGGGATTCGGGGCTCTGGTCATAGCTCCAAAGCAAAGAAGAGCACTAGTGCTTAGGGCTGCAGGGGAGCAGGAACTCTTCCTGGGTAAAAACCAGAACTCACACCAGGAAAGCAGTGATTACACTTCTCCTAGCATCACACCACAGAATTGGGCAAGTGGAAGCTAATGATTCCATGTGACATTAAGAAAAAATAAAACAAAATTACTAGAAGCAAATGTAAAATATCTCATTGGACAAACAACTGTCCAGGAAAATAAATTAAGGAACTTTGTAATAACACAAGAACTTACTGAAAAAAAAAATCCCAATGACGATTTTCTAAGGCAAAATGCCTTCCACACTCAGAGAAAGAAATATGGAAGTCATTCGCAGAATGT
>CM053775.1:42686624-42704338 GCA_028658325.1 Potorous gilbertii
CCTTATTCATATCATGAAAGGAATTTGGTAGGACCTCTTTTTACCTGAATAGTTTGTCTATTATATTATTTCTTTTCCAGAAAGCAGTTCCTAGTTTTATTTTTTAGTGTAATGATATTTTCCTTTCAATTTTTCTTAATCTGTTTGCTTTTCAGAATTCTTATTTTGAAGTTTAATTGGAATTTTAAAATTTGTGAGTTTTTTAGGTGGTGTGTTAATTGTACACCCAGTTCATTAATATATTCTTATTTTTTTGTGGATGAAAGTATTTAGAGCTATAAAATTTTCCATAAGGACTGCTTTAGTAACATCCCAAAATTTGTCATGTTTTCTTATTAATTTAATTACTTTTAATCAAATTATTATTTCTTTGATTTTTTTCTTCGACTCACCCATTTTTTTGGATAAAGTTATTTGGTTTCCAGTTGATTTCCAATATTTCTTCATTTTTATTCCTGTTCAATCACGTCTAGAGGTCTACCATTTCTAAGTGATCTAACTCATCTAAAAATAAACACAAGTCCTTCACATTTCATTTTCACTTTTTTGGGTTAGATTTCTTTGGGTTTGAAAGGGGGTGGGGTATATTGAGGTCCACCATTATAACAGTTTTACTGTCTATTTCTCATTATAACTCATTTAACTTTTCCTTTAAGTATTTAGGTAATATGCCAATGTATATGCATGTGTTATTGATATTAATTCATTGTCTATGGTAAATTTCAGCAAAATGTAGTTTCTTTATTATTTTTTAAATTAAGTCTATTTCTGCAGTTGCCTCCTTTGAGATCAGTTTTAGAAAAAATATTTCTTGAAATATGATGTGTAGTCTACTTTATTGGTCATGGCTTAAGTTATCTCCCCTTGATCAGTTTCCTAGGTCAGTTGTTTTTTATAAGAGATATCTTATGGTTTTTTCTCTTTTGTCAGTCTTTTAATTTTTCTTTCATATTTCTTATAGTTTCATGAAGATGTTAACTTATGCTTCGTTTATTTTAATTTGAAAGGAGTCTGTAGCTTTCACAACGCATTTGTTAAGCTATTAATTTTCTTTCTAAGTATTTTTCTCCATAGTTTTAATTTCTTTTACAATTCTTTACTATTAAAAAAAAAGGGGGGAGCTAGGTGGAACAGTGGATAGAGCACCAACCATGGAGTCAGGAGTTCAAATCTGACCTCAGATACTTGACACTTATTAGCTATGTGACCCTGGGCAAGTCACTTAATGCAGATTGCCTCACAAAAAAAAAAAAAAACTTTAAAAAACCAAAACCAACCAAACATAAAGCCAATTCTTTCCTATATTATTCAGATTATATTTTAAAAAATAATTTAAAAAATTTTAAACACCTGCTTCATTTATTCTAGGAATTCTATTTGAATTTGTGTCTAAATTCTGCTTTGCTTTGAGGCATTACTTGCATATGTTTTGCAGTCATTCTCTTCTTCTGAGTTTCTGTCCTGGACATCCCTGTCACCTTAGTAGATCTTAATGGTGGAATTTTTTCGTGTGTGCTTACTCATTCTTCTAGCCTTACTTCCCAAATATGTACTTTTTGGTAAGTTCAGGCATTGAGTACTTCTGGAGGAGGGAATGTCTGAGTTTGGCTTGGATATTTTTTGTGTGGTCTTGGGTCCTACTGTAGCTTTCTTGAAGGATTCAAGTGCTATGTTCTCAAGGATCTCATGGGAAGTTCAGGTTGGGGATTTTATAAGCTTTGTCTGGGCCCAAAGCTGTCTGATCTACTGGGAAGTTTAAGATAAAAATGAAACAAGGCATTAAGTTACAATCAGTGCTTGTTAATCTGGAAATGGAAGGATAGCTCACCTAGATATATTTCCAAAAGGCTGAGTATGATATGATTTTTTTCCCCACAGCCACACATACTTGCTAACAGATGGATTAATTAATACACTTCAAAATTCAACCTGAAAACTTTTTTACTTATCAGGATCTCTGGTAAGAAGGAATGGTTATAATTAGTACTGAAAGACAAAAGGCATCAGGTTGAGAAGGCCCGGTTAAAAAAAAGCCTTATTGTGTATTGTCCTCCTGGGGTGGGCTTTGTAAACACATGACCCAAGTTTAGGACTGGGCAGCACAACCATGGTCTTGCCTTTGGTTGGAGATCCAGGAGATTGCTGTTGGCCCTGGCCACTATCAGCTATCCAGAAGGCTCTGCATTTTAGAGCAACAGAAGGTTAGGCTCCCCCTTGTTCTGAGCTCCTTATAGTGTCCTTTCAGCTTCAGGCTTAAGAATAGGCAAGGGGGCGAAATCTCAGGCATCCCCCTCTCCAAGGGTTAGTCACATAGCTAGTGTTCCCTTCTGTTTCTGCTCTTTGCCCAGTACACAGCCTTAGGTCTACAACAGCTTCTTCTCCCCTTGTCCAGCACTTCAAGTAGTAGGTTCTCCATTCTGAATTGGATCTGTGCCCCAACTTTAGGGTACAAGTGACAGGGTTGCTTGTTGGCACCTGTTCCTGTTTCTTACACAGTGTCAGGTCTCTCTATGCTATCTATATCTTCTTTTGGCCCTAGTTCACAGCTACTGACCCCAGGTCAGCCCTCATGTTGGAAGGTCCTATGTGGCAGCCTCTTCAAAATACCCTGCCTCCAGTGTTCACAGACTACTTTCTTCCTATCCAGCGAGGTTCCAACAAGTGCAAATAACGAATCCCATGAAATTGTTACATTATTCCAATTCACTGAATTTGAAGTTATAAAATTATATGTAAAATATGGTAATTGACGCCCGATATAAATATGCAATGAAAATTTTTAAAAATATGTTTTTATATGATTACCAACATACTCCAGCAATAAAGTAAAAGAAAAATGTATTTCAGATTTAAGTTTATCATAAAATAATAGAGTATTTGTAGAAAACAGAATTTTAAAAATTACTGAATATCATACCTAAAGATAAACCTACAATGGTAATATGATGAAAACATCATTATTGTCATTTAAAGTATTTTAGCAGCACAGACTAAACTGTCTTTTCTTTCTTTAAATTTTTACATATATGTGTGCCAGTAAGTGCAGAGAACTTTATCCACATCTCAAGAAATTTGCATGTTCACATTTTCATACAATGAACCAAACATAGTTTGATGAACTGGGACATTATCTAAAATCATCAATGCTTTAAATAAGATATTGTTGTCCTTGCAATATTTTTCAAAAAGTGGTCTAAAATAACTTGAAAACTAGTCTCTGAAAACATCTTCAATCACTCATGCTTTCTTATGTCACTGCCAAAAAAACTGCAAGTAATCAATGGTTGTAGCCTCTCAAAATATGAGGATTTAAGACCAATGAAAAAGCTTGGTTTCATTTTAATATTCCTGTCAGTATTACCTCCAAATAAAAGTGTCAGATGATCCATATACACTTTAAATACAAGTTGAGTTTTATATTTTAGAAATTAAAGTTCTGAATGAAATCAAGTGTATTCCATCTACATTAAAATCTGTTGACCAGTGTATCCACCTTCTTTGAGTATGTAAAATAAATATCAGGCTATTTAGCTGCTGCATCCTCAGTCCTATTGTCTTCCTCATGTAAATTTAAACATTATGTAACTGAATTTGATTTATACTGCAGCTGATACTTGCTGTAAGTTTCTTCACCATCCACTTTATTTCCATTTGTTTTCAAAGTTTAAATAATCATAAAATTTTTGTCTGAATGGATGCTCTGCTAACAGAAATGCATTTTAAATTTCATTTTTCATATAGCTAAGAGATTCTCTATTTCTGTCACTGTAAGACTTATTACTTCAAGTTGTTTGCAAACCACAAAAAGCTGATCCAACTTTGCTTTCTTTATTATTTTGCCTGTTTGTTTTAAAATATTCCACATTATCTAGTCAAGCATTCAGACATCTGGTCTTCTTTTAGAGTTACTATGACCACATTCATGACATTCTGTTACATCAGATTTTGTTTTAGTGTAATAATAAGCTCTTTATTTTTGTTCTGGTAGTGTTTCTGTCATGAGTATTCTTCATTTTGTCCATCTTGTTAAGGACTCTTGTATTTAAATTAACACACCAGTCGGTAGCATTGCATGAAGCTACCCGTTGCATCCACATAGGATGAGAGGCAAGTATAGAACGATAATGCATCATCATATTAAAACCCCAGCCTAGAGGGTCAGATTTGAACTCAGGAAGAAGAGTCTTTCTGAATCCAGGCCTGGCACTCTATTCACTTTGCCACCTAGCTGCCTATAAGAACAAGAACTATGCCCAAATAGGCCATTTTTCAACCATTGGTCTAAGAACCCCACCAAGCAGTTCTTAGAGGAATAAATCCAAGCTATGAAAAACCATACAAAATGCTCCACATCACAAACAATTAGAGAAATTTAAATTAAAAGAGTCCTATATCCATCAAACTGTTGTGTAACTTTGCTTTGATTTCATCTCCATTAGTGGTATATTTACTTTTCATTTTTATGCTAGTGATTTGGTTTTCTTCTCTTTCTTTTTTAATCACATTAACCAATGGTTTATCTTTTTATTGCTTTTTAAAAAAAACAACTCCTAGTTTTATTTATTAATTCAATGGTTTTTTTACATTCAATTTTATTAATCTCACCTTTAATTTTTAGAATTTCTAATTTATGCTTTAAATAGAGATTTTTAATTTGTTCTTTTCCTAGTTTTTAAAAAATTTCATACCAAATTCATTGGTCTACTCTTTATTTTGTTGACATAGATATATAGCAATTAGAGATATAAATTTTCCTCTAATTACTGCTTTTGCTCTATCTCATAAGTTCTGGTATGTTCTCATTATTGTAATTCTCTTTAACAAAATTAGTGTCTCAAAAAAAAAATAAAACCCCAGACTAGATCATGTGTATAAGACTTAGTGTGATTTTATAATTGTATTAAACTAAATTTTGCATTATTTGAACTTGAATTATTTGAAGCCTAACTGTACAAACCTGGGCTAGAAAAATAACTTACTGTGATTACTCTTTGAATTTCCTAATCATGCTTTAATCTGACTGAACTTTTAGGTTTTTGTTGGATTAATTTTGGTGGAGAGCTGAGCTATAATATTTCCCTTTACTTGGCCACCAATAATATAGTCCCCATCATTCTGTCCTTTTTATTTTCAGTTAAGAAAACCAAGGTTCAAAAGGGTTAATGGTAACATAACTAGTGTTGTAAATGTCAGAACCTGGAACTCCCAAGCCCCAGCCACTTCTTTCACTCTTACATCCTACATGCTTACTGAATTTGGATGTGTTGTTTTTTTTTTTGCTAAAAGACACAGGAATGATTAGGAAAGTGAAGGTATTTCTGCAATCTCTTTCCCTGAAGGTCTTTAGGAAATGTTGCACACACACACACACACACACACACACACACACACACACACTCACACACACACACACACACACACACACACACACACACACACTTCTTTCATTTGGACCAAGGCAGTATGCTTCATGGAGACTGGGGAACAGAACAGATGGCCTCTAGAGGCCCCTTCAGACGCTGGAGCACATGTTTACTTTGGATAGAAAGTTTGTCTGGAAGGGCAGGCATAAGGGTAGCCCTGGCTCAGTGCACTGAGAGTGGGAGCCTTCCAAGTCCCACACCTCCCCACCTCTTGATGCATCCCTAAGACTATCTGTGTTCTGTTTCAGAGGAACTGGGGACGAGTTCTCAAAGTTTCTAGAATGGGAGAGGGGAAGGTGTAGGACCCAAAGTCATCTCCTGCCCAAATTCCTCAGACCTCACCTCTCAAGGGCATCATTCTGAACCTTAAGTGTCCTGAATTGGGGGAGGTTCAAGTGTCTACATCACAGAGAATTTAGGAGGGAAGAATTGGTCAAGTGAAATAGGAACACAGTCCTCTGATTCCTTAAAATCTTTTAGAGATTCTTTAAAAGGGATAGAAATTCAATGGATCTTTCTGGATCACAGATCCTTAGTATCTTGGAGACTGCTGAGGTGGGATTAGGGGAAGGGATCTTAGAGGTCTTCTATTCCAACTCCCACCCAGTGTAGGTATCCCCTCTACAGCATCCCCCAAAAGTTTTCATCCAGCCTGCATTGAAGACAATGGGAAATGGAAATTCACTACCTCCTGAAGCAGCCCCTTTCACTTATGCACGGTTCTGATCATTCCTTATGTGTGAGCCACCATCAGCTTCCTTCTAACTTATCACTAGAATGTGAGCACCTTGAGGGCAGGGACTGGTTTTATTCCCAGCATTTTACAGTGTCTGGCACATAGTAGGCCATTAACAAATGCTTATTGACTTATATTAGGGATCCATTTATCATAAGATTGAGCATCAGAAGAGATCTCAGAGATCATCTAGTCAAACCTTCTTGCTTTATTGGTGAGGAAACTAACCAGAGAGGTTAATGACTTGCCCAAAGTCACAAAGTTGGAGTCAGGGTCTGAATCCATGTCTCTTGCCTTCAAATTTAGTGCTCATCCTACTTACAAATGCTGCCTTTTCCCTTGGAAGGGCACGCATTGTAGACAGTTTTCTCAAAGTGTTTAGTCACAAATGGGAGGAGAGATATAAAATGATATCTAGCAGGTTTGGACACATCAAATGAGGGTTTTGTGAAGGTCAAGAAGAAATGGGCATGTTTGTAGGCAATGGGGAAGCAATCAAGAGACCAGAATAGAATAAAGATTAGTGAGAGAAGAAAAGCTATAGATGGGATAATCTGCTGAAGAAGATGGAAATTACTTGTGCAAGGAGTGGGGTCAGATTTAACCAGCCACCACTTCATGTGAAACAGGATTGAAGAAAGAGATAGTGGGGGATGACATGTGACTGATGTGAGAGGAAGTCCAGAGGAGAAAAGGATGCTCTCAGTGAGTGGCTTCAATGTTTTCAGGGAGATACGAGGCAAAGTGGCAGGGGGAGGGGTGAGAAAGGATGAAAAGACTTGGAAAAGCAGTTGCAGTAAGTAGGATAGTGAATCGATTAAGGAGGATGAAAAAGACTGCCTTGCTTCAGTCAGGGGCCAGTTGAGATTACATAACATAAATTTGTAATGGATTCATTCAACACAATTTTGTTATTATCTACTTACCCGGTGCAGCATGTGAGTAAGAGGGAAAGCAGTGGAAGGTGGGAGTGATCCAAGGCTGAGGGCTGGAAGGGCAAGGTCTTTGATAGGACAGAGGTACAAAGGTTTCAGGAAGACAATGTAGAGTTGAACTCTACATATGTCATCAAGGGGTGACAATGGGGAAGGACAGAGAGAGTATAGCCAGTGCAAGGAGTAGTGGCCTGAAAAGAACTGACAGGTGGAGGGACTGTTGGTCACAGTGAGGAGAAAGAACAGGGTTTGGAGTTACAAGGCAGAAGGAGAGTTGGAATGATAGCAGGAAATGATCAGATAAAAGAATTTCAGAGTTCGTGATCATGGAACTTGTGAGTAACGGCAAGATCAAGGATATGGCCATGTCTGTCATGTCATGGTCATGGGGAACTTGCACGTTGAGAAATTGGGAGGCAGTATATGGTGAGTGTGTTGGTTTGTTCTATTTAAGTTTGCTTCTTTATTTTGAGGGAAGGAAGGTAGAGAAAGATACTGTTGAGGACAGTGGGAAAGGGTAACATTGTAAAAGGTATCAATAAAACACTCAAAAAAGAGAATTTGGAGTATAGAGTTAGAGAGTTGAGGACAATAAGGAGCAAATAGTTGTTGCTATTTACTCAGTAAAAATGAGGGTAAATTCCTCTGGTGAGGAAAAGTGGTGGGAGAGGTCTTAGGAGCTCGAGGGAAAATAAGGTTTAGAATGGATCCCACAGGGAGAGGGAAAGGGTTGGCCAAGGAAAGACAAAAAGGCAGCGATGCAACAGGGAGGATCTAATTGGAAGTGGACAACATGAACCTGTAGAGGACCCAGCTACCAGCTACTAGCTCAATGAAAGGACTTCCTTTAGCACCATTCAGCAGCTCTGGAGAATGAGGGGGAGATCAAAGGGTTGGTAGGGAACGAGGACTGGGAGGACAAGAGGCGAGAGGAAGACAATCTGCAGCTCAAGTGAGCAACCCGAGGGTCATTCCTGAAGTAAAAAGTTAGGTTAGTTCAGGGTCTGGGGGCTAGAAGACCAGAGAGAGAGAGAGAGTGAGTGAGAGAACAGACATTATAGGTGATGCCGAAGGACAAGTGAGTCCAAGGGAGATGAGAATGACAGAAGGGGACAGAAAAAATCACCCAGAGAGGAGAGAGGTGATGGGGGTAGCACAGAGAGGAGAGATACACTGGGAGAGGGGAAGGACACAGACAGGTACAGAAACACAGAGAACAAAGAGGAAAACAGACAGGAGTGAGTACACTGAGGGAACAGAGGGACATCGGGAGAGAAGCGGGACATGGAGAGGACTCAGGTATATAGAGACAAGAAGTGTCAGAAGTCACATGGAGAGGGAATGGACACAGGGATCCGGAACAGTCAGTCAGTAAGCATTTATTAAGCACCCACAATATGACAGGCTCTGTGCTAATGGGGGGAAGGGGGAGTTCACACCATGCAAACAACTATGTTCATACAAAACATACTCCGTGAAAATGGGAGGTCATCTCAGATTACCTACTAGCAGCATGTGTATGTGTGTGGGGGTTCGAGGGGGCACAGTCTCTCCCCTCATGGGAATTGGGAAGAGCCTATTAAAAAATATTTATACATACAAAGTATAACAGAAAAAAGAAAGCATTCATATAGTTGCTCCCTCATTTAAAGTTCTATTTTAAAGGAGGAGTTTGTTTAGGTTTGGTTTTCTGAAAAATATTTCTTCAATATCACTTAAAAATAACCTAAAGAGATTTGACTCAGTGATCCCTCCCAGCTCTGACATTAGGGAATCCTGGTACCTGGCACTTATTCCCTTCATGGGCCCCAGTATCTGACTGCTTGTGAAGGATTCCAAGTTCCTCAGTTGGGGAAAACCTGTCTGAGAGGGAGGCTGTCTGAGTTTGTTAGGGCTCCTGGGGGCTGAGTAGGTGACTAACTTGGTCTGAGGGGAGGCATGAGATCCTTGAAGAACAGTTTGAACACCCAATCTAGTGGCATAATGGGAAGAGCATTAGTTTAAATGCCAGAGGACCTGGCTCCTAACCCTGGGACTGAGACACCTGGGTGAGCTGGCAAATCAAGAAACCTTTCCTGGGCTTCCCTTTTCTCCTTTGAACAATGAGGAGGGTACTTCTCTGAAACCTCTTCCAGCTATGGAGCCTATAGTCTCCACTCCCAACCTAGACTTCTCAAATCAACTCAGCAAGCATTTACTGAGTCCCTACTGTGTGCTTACAGGGCTCTTGGTGCTCCCTTATATAAAAATGAAAAATAACACAATCTAGATGTGTAGGGGGGTGGGGAGGAGAGGGGAAGGGGTAAGAGTTGGTAAGAAGAGATAGAAATGCAAAACAATGACTATAACAACAAAAACCAACACAAGAGAAAAAGAACTTCCAAGAGGGGGCATAGAGACAAAGTTGGTTATTAGTTTTCTCAATTCAGCTACTCAACAAAACTGCTTGTAACAGAAGTTCAGAGCTTCATATAAGATTTATTTTTCTCCTTCCTATGTTGGAAAATGTGACTTTGTTGACAACTGCCAAACTCATAAGTTAAAGAGAACCCACTTACATTACAAGAACTCTCTTCTTCCTAACCATCCTCTTCCCAGTTCCCCAAGCTCACAACCTGGAGGTCATCCTGGACTGCACACTTTCACTCCCCATATGAAATCTGTGCCAAGACCTGTAATCTCTGCCTTCCCAACCTCTCTGTTATCCATACCTCCTTCTCTTTTCTTATATTGCTGCCCCACACTGCTGAAGGTTCTATCACCTTTTACAAACCATTAGCTGGTTGTTCTGAAATAGCCTGCTGGGAGATCTCCCTGACTCAAGTCTATCCCCACTCCAGTCCTTCCTCCATTCAGCTATGAAATGGATCTTCCCAAGGCACAGGTCTGACCATGTCCCCAGTCAATAAATACTCCAGTGGCTTAACACCTCCAAAATCAAATGTAAAATCCTGTGATGCTGATGTTCTAATAACTTCACAACCTGATTTCCTCCTAGCTTTCAACTCTCACCCAAATACTCTGTGATCCATTGACACTTGATTCCTTACTGTTCCTTAAACAAGACATGACATCTCTTGAAATTTTCATTGGTTATCTCCCCTTGCCAGGATATTCCTTACCTGGATTTCCATCATCATCCAATGGCTTTTCTGACTTCCTTCAAATGCTAGCCAAAACCATAACTCCTATAAGAGCCTTTCCTGAATTCCCTCAATGCTATTACATTTGTTGGTTATCTGCATTGATCTTGTTTGTATGTAGTTGTTTGAATGTCATCTCCCCCATAAGTCTGTGAGTTCATTGAAAGTAGATAGTCTTTTGCTTTTCTTTGTGTCCTCATTCTTAGCTCAGTGCTGGACACGTAGCAGATGCTTAATAAATGCTTGTTGACTGACTAAAAAGTCTTTAAGAACCTTAGTTTACTGAGGTGAGGCCAGGCATATTGATGCAAGTAGAGTTGGGACAAGGATGTGCCCAGTTGTTTCATTCATTTCCAACTCTTTGTGATCCCATCTGGCATTTTCTTGGGAGAGACATTGGAGTGATTTGCCATTTTCTTCTCTAGTTCATTTTACAGAGGAGGAAACCAAGACAAACAGGGTTAAATGACTTGCCCAGGGTCACACAGCTAGTAAGTGTTGAGGCTGGATGTGAACTCAGGCATTCCTGACTTCAGGCCTGGTACACTATCCACTGTCTAGTGGCCCTAATGTGCAGAAATCAGTATAATTCAAGGTATGACACAAATTAGACTATGTGCTCCAATCCATTCCAATCCATCCTCTATTCAGGCACTAGATTGATTTTCCTAAGGTACATATCCAACTATGTCTCCCACCTATTTAATAAACTCCATGGCCTCTCTGTAGCTTTCAGGATCAAAAATAAAATGATCTGTTTGGCATTCAGAGTCCTTCCAGCCTTCCTTTCCAGTCTTCTGACAACTTACATCCTAACAAATACTCTTCTATCCAATGACTCTGACCTCCTGGCAATGCCACAGAGAAGACACTCCAGCTCTCAGCTCTGGGCATTTTCTCTGGCTGTTCCCTGTGCCTAGAATACTCTCTCTCCTCTGTTCTGATTACTGACCTCCCTCACTGGCTTCCTTTAAGTTCCAACTAAAATCCCTTCTTTTACTGGAAGCCTTCCCCAACCCCTTTTAATTTTAGTGCCTTCCTTCTATTAACTATTTCCTATTTATTCTGTGTATATTTATTCTTGCTTTGTATACATTTTTTGGCACGTTGTCTCCCCCATTAGATTCTAAGCTCCTTGAATACAGGGAGTATATTTTGCCTCCCTTTGTATCCCTAGTGCTTAGCACAGTGACTGGCACATAGTAGATACTCAATAAATACTGACCAACAGATTGCAAATAAAGCACCTTAAAAAATTTGAAGCCTCACAGAAAAGGCAGCTATCATTAGACCTTGAGAGCAGCAAAGAAGTGAGCCAAAACTTCATAAGAAATTTGAGGAGGCAGAGAATATTTTCAGGGCTAGGTTCAGGGAAGACTTCCTGGAGGAGACCCTAATTGAGCTGGGATATACAAGTGAGGAAGGGGCTTCAATTAATGCAGATGAGACAAAAGAGACTTAGGGTACCATGTAAACAAAGAGGTACAAAGTTGAGAGAGGACAAGCACAAAGGAAGAGTTCAGTAGGCCAGTCCCACCCAGGGACTTAATAGACATGGATGGGGCAAGAACCTGATCCTCAGGGAATGAAGGGGTGCTTATTAAATGAAGAGAGAGGCAGCAGGAATCATTGAAAGAGAACTGACTTGAGAATCAGGAGCTTGGGTTCAAATTCTGGCCCTCTGAGACCTTGGGCAAGTAGAAACCTCCTTAAGCTTCAGTTTCTTCATGTGTTAGATGAGAGGCTTGGACTACATGACCTCTGAGGTCCTTTTCTTGTTTGGACATTTTATATTCCAATGCTCCTTCCATCTCTGGTCTGAATTAATGAATGAAGCATTTATCAAGCTCTTGCTATGTGTAAAGGTCTGTGCTGAGCTCTAGGGATACAGATATTAAAGTAACATCATCCTTGCTTTCAAGGAACTGCCATTCTATTGGGGAAGACAACACATAGGGAAGGTTTCAGATGGAAGTCACTGGAAAGACCCCATGGTCTCTAACATGTAGGCAGATGTTAATGCTTTTTTAACAATGTCATTTCCACTGATAAAATCAGTTTCTGTTTTTGAATGCTTTAACAGTGCTTTGGGGACAAGAACGTTGTCTTCTGGATCTTTAGTAGATGTGGCTGTAACACCTGCAGAAGCAGTTGCTGGGCTGCCTACATCTCCACAGGGGTGGCTGCCTCAGATTATGGCTGAGGTTCTGGGCTGGAAGCACTGCTCACCCAAAGGCTCTTGGGTTCAGAATCTGTTTTCACTAGTTCAAGAGAGATAGTGGTGCTGGTGTTGGTGGTAGTGGAGATAGTGGTGGTGGCGGTGGTGGTCGCAGTGGTGGTGGAGATGGTGGCAGTGATTCAATTTGGTTGATATAAGTGGCCTTTGGTCTCTCCCTCAGGGTTTCCCACTGCTTCAGCTGTCTTCCCTGTGAATAAGTTTCTGGTAGGGCAACTGGTCCCTTCTCCACAGGAGCTGATTCCTTGACTGATAGTTGTTGGAGAGTTGTTCTGGGAGCTGAACCAGTGATCTGGGGTGGGGTAGTTGTTGGCATTTTCAAGGTTCTTATGCTCACCAGCCTGTTGGTGGTAGAAGCTGTTACTGGTGGAATGAGGAAAGTTTTACTTTTACTACAAATATTTCCTCTGATTAAGAACATATCTTCCTACCCCCATCCCCAACCAAGGCCAAATTAATTGACCCAAGAGGTTACCCTCTATGCCTGTCTATCTGTCTCTCTCACCAAGAGCCTGCCAGTGGCACCTTTATCCTGTAGTTGGCCTATTGCATTTGACAAAGACTTGTCTGCAGGGGTCTTTGTTCTTTTTTAGGACCAGATTCCTTGGACACCAGCTTGTTTTCATCAAACAGCAAACCAAGCTATGGCCCAGAACTAGGCACCACTTCTATCTCTTCTCTGTTGTGTGTTGAGTGCACATATATGTGTGGAGGCCAAGGGGTGGGGTGGGGAATGAAGAACAGTCCCAAGGAAACAAGCTATTCTTTCTATATGGGTTCCCATCCATGCTTCAGGAGCTCAGTGGATAAAGAACTAGACCAAGAATCAGAAGAACTTGTGTTCAAATGTGGCCATAGACATTTACTAACTGTGTGACCCTGGGCAAACTGATTAATTTTGGTTATAATCTACTAGAGAAGGAAACAGCAAATCACTTCAGTATCTTTGCCAAGAAAGCTCCATGGATAGCATTGGCATGCTATGGTCCACACAGTCATGAAGAGTTGGACACAACTGAACAACTCCTTGCTTCACCATTGAAGAGAGCAGTTTTTGGCTGAGATCTTTAGGAATAAGGTCATAGCCAGAAGCTGAGGGTAAGCCTTCAGGTCCAGCAAAACTAGCTGGAGTACTATTGGGAACTGTTGGGGGATCTGTTGCCCTCTGGGCTCTGTATGGAAGAGAGGGTTCAGGAAAAAAGGGGCTCATTTATGCTTCCTGTTCTAGTACATTGTTGGCAGATGCCCAAATGTGTGCCTGAATTAAGGGCCTCTGGGAATCAGAATGTTAGACATATAAGTGACCCAATTCAAGGCTGTCAGAGTTGGAAGGGACCTTGGAACAAGATGTTAGAGCTGGGAGGGTGCTTATGCAGAATTGTGGTGCTTCACCCCTGTGGTTATCCCACCCCTTTCAAATTAAATACAGTCAATCCTCAACTGCTATGGGTTAACTTTCCTAGAAAATAGTGTGAAAGAAAAAATTGTGAATGCTGATATGTTGAACCTATGGGAAATAGGAAATTTGCTTCCCACCACCACCTAAAACGATAATCTTTCATTAAAGATTGCTGAAAATACACTTTTCAGCATACAATTCTTTATAACAAAATATTAATTCTGATAACACAGACTTTTCTTAATGCAACAACCATGAAATAACCCACAAAATGCAGCACACAAAATAAAACTGATAACATACAGAACATTTTTTCACGCTAATCATTTCTTAGAATTCTGTGACTTTTTGTGCTAGCATGTCAATAAAATAACATTGATTTCAGACAATATTCTCTTTTGATAACACATGAAATCCACAGTACCATAAATACTACACAGCAAATAAAATTCTTAAAACTAAAACTTTTTTTAATCTGAATTTTACCTTCAATTGTGTCAGATGGTTGTGAGGAAATTGTATTGTATACTGTATGGCTTAAAATTCCCTCTACCTTGGATACCCTCTGAAAACCAAGAGAGAGGTTGCTGGACTTTAATTCTACTCTCTGAAGACCCTGAGCAAATATTGTCTGAAATCAAAGTTATTTTATTGACATTATAGCACAAAAAGTCACAGAATTCTAAGGAATGATTAGCAAGAAAAAATGTTCTGCATGCTATTAGTTTTATTTTGCGTGCTGCATCTTATGGGTTATTTCATGGTTACTGTGTTAAGAAAAGTGTATATTATCAGGATTAAAGTTTTGCTACAAAGAATTATATGCTGAAAAATGTATTTTCAGCAATCTCTAGTGAAAGATTACGGTTTTGGGGTACTGAGCCCAGGGGACTTCCTCTACACTTTGGGGGCATAATTACAACACAAAACTTGAGTTTTACAGGTAAACAACGAAAACATGTAATGAATTCACTGGGAACTCTTTACAGCCATAGGGTGAACAAGAGTAGTGAGTATCTAGAAGGATGCCAAACACTCCACAAATTTGTATTCATCAAGTCTCTCATTTTTTCTCTACTGCACATAGTTGCAAACGTGTGAAGCTGCCAATGTGAACTTGAAAATGATATTATTAATAAAATCATGTGAATGCTTGAAGTTGTTAAAGTTAAACGCTCAAATGTTGAAGACTGACTGTAAATACCTTTCTTAGACAAGAGAAGTTATTAATTGAATCAATTAATCAGAACCAAATGTGAACAAGGTCTGTATATATCTTCTGGGACCTATCAAAAGCACCATCCACAAGACTAAGTCATGCCTATAGGAACTTACATGACAGAGAGGACCCATCCCAGAAAAAAGATAGAGATTCCTAGGGTTTGGAAGCAGAGAGGGAGGAGTAGAGTCATAGGAAACTGAACCAAGAACTGGCAGAGCTGGGACAGCCAGCAACAGGAGACAGAGAAGGCAGGACTGAGCTGGGGCAGAGAAGGAAAATATTGAAGACAAACACTGACTCTATGAGCATCTCAGAGGAGCACACCCAGACTGGTGCCACCTGGGTACCCAGCTACTCGAGGGCAAAGAAAGTTCCTAGAAGACATCTGCTCCTTCCCCCAGCTTCCCCTCTTAATACTAGAATAGTTATAGACAGTATAAAACTCTGCTCTTTAGTCACACAAAAGTTTCTAGTAACCTGAATTTTGCCTCAACCTGGAGATCACAAAATTTGGAATGTGAGAGCTGGGAGGAACTGTGGAACACAGAATATCACTGCCCAAAAGAGACCTCTGAATCTAGTTGGGCCACACTAGAAGGGTCCTCTGGATACAGAGAGACAGAGTTGGGAGGATCCTCAGAATACTGAATGTCATTGCTGGAAAGTCATTTGCCCACAGCTTGTTTTAGGGATCTTCCCCATTAGGGAGCAGCTTATCTTGGTGAACTGAACAGCCCCACTATGAGTGACATTGAGCTCAAGTCTACTGGCATAATTCTCTAAGATGTTTGACTTTTCAGACATCACCAATATCACCTTCCTCCCTCCAGTATCTGACCTGAGACAGGATATGTGTTATGTGTGGTACAAATGAAGTTTATCATTCCTTGGAGTGAATCTCTTCCAGTGATTTTTACTCAAAAATGAATAAGTACATTTAGAATGCATTTTTCCCTACCTAGATAACATGTGAGCCCAGTATAGGTTAGCCATTTACCATTGTCTAACTGATTGCTGCTAGCTGGCTAAGCTCTGTTAATCAATGTAAATGACTAAAGAGATGAATCACTTAATCAGTGTAACTATTAAAGGATGAACATCTAAGCCATCTGCCAAAGAGCCCAATCAGTGATCCCCAGAAAGTTTCACCCTGGATTGTCCAAGCAAGGAGGAGTGAGATGATGTTCTCATCCTTCCTCCATCAGAAGGTCAAGATCAAGACAGCCCATCCACCTTTGTTGAAGTATAATTTGACTAGAGAAAAAACATAGTGTTCAGGTAGGCATCATCAGTTAAATCCAAACAGTGATTGCCATGGTGACAGATTTGTCACCAGGGATACCTGGAATGCTGAGTAGCAGACACTCATGCTTGCTCGTGATCAGGTCTGTGTTAGGATTCCTAGTCTAAGAGAAGTGGTGGGCTTCTTCCTGGCTTTGTTGTGGACTGTCAAGTGGGACATGACTTAAAATACTAGGGGCTATAAAATGTCAGGAAATACCCACACATGCATGTACATACATGATATATATTGAGAGGCAGAGACAAGGAGAGAGATGAGACAGAGAAAGAGAGAGAGAGAGAGAGAGAGAGAGAGAGAGAGAGAGAGAGAGAGAGAGAGTCAGAGAACATGAAATATAGAAGCTAACGGTATGCATAAGAAGATATATAAAGCAACTCTTGTAACAAGACCCGCAGCAGGAATGGGAACAAACATTCCATCCATCATTCCAGGGTCTCTCACGATCTCACTGACCACCTCCTAGCTGAGCACCAATGAGGCTGTCCTTAGCTCAAATACCTGACTGATTTTTCCCAGGAGTCTGTCTGAACTTTAAGGCAAGGTTTGTAGACAGTTACAAAGCACCTTTCATATATCTCATTTAATCAACACAGTGTATGGCATACACTTCCAGATGTGATCACATTGTAGGTGGGTTTTCCTTAACTTTTTTTTGTTGGAAGTGAAATTTCTGTTGGAGGGAGTATTAGCAAAGGTCTGATGTGAAAACTTTTTGTAAAAATGAATAAGGAAAAGAGGCAGTTTGGCAGGGTAATAAAAATGATAACATCACTGAAATAGTTCTACATGGTTTGGGAGCACACTGGCAGGTGAGGGGTCAAGTATTATTGTCCTTATTTTCTAGATGAAGGTACTGAACCTCAGAGAGGGATAAAAATGTGCCTCAAGTCTCTTCTTCATAGAGTCCATGAAAATGTTGAACTCATCTTCCTACTCAGGCAATCAATTCCAGTGTTTCCCTAAAACTTCTAGGATCAAATATGAAATCCTCTGACTGGAGGGCAAAGAACTTCTAAGCTGGCCCCTTCCTACCTTTGTCAGTCTTCTTCTACCTTACCCTCTCCAAGTACCCTAGGATGCAGAGACACTGACCTCCTTACAGCTCCTCCAAAAAGACCTACCATCTGCCAACCCTGGGGACTCTCACTGGCTGGCCCTCAGGCCTGGAATTCCCTTCCCTCCCCTTGGGCTCCAGCTTCCCAGGTATTTTTCCCAAGCCCCAGAGAAAGTCCCATTTTCTGAAAGAAATATTTCCCAGTCCTCCTACTTCTGCCTTCTTTCTGTTGATTATATCTAATCTATCCCATACACTGATAT
>CM053775.1:42704838-42729536 GCA_028658325.1 Potorous gilbertii
AGAATTGTATGCTGTCATGGGGAGGGAGGGGGATAGCGGGGGGAAGGTGTGGGGGGATAAAATCTTAATTTTAAGGAAGTGATTGTAGAACATATATAAATAAATAAAATTAAAAATTAAAAAAAAAGAATTATTGAGCTAACTGAAAGCCAGGATGTCAAAGAAAGACATCATATTGCATCAAGGAAAACTGCCCCAATATCTTAGATTCAGAGGGTGAAATAGACATTGAAAGAATCCAACAATCACCTTCTAAAAGAGATCCCACAATGAAAACTTCCAGGAATATTATAACCATATTCCAGAGCGCCCAAGTCAAAGAGAAAATACTTCAAACAACCAGAAATAAATGATTCAATTATTGTGGAGCCAGAGTCAAGATCACACAATATTTGGTGGCTTCCAACATAAAGGAGTAATAGGCTTAGAATATGATATTCCAGATGACAACGGAGCTTGGATCACAATCAAGAATCACCTACTCATTGAAACTGAATATAATCCTTCAGGGGAAAAAAATGGATATTTATGAAATCAAGGACTTTCAGTCATTCCTGATAAAAAAAATCAGAACTGAATAGAAAAAATTACATTCAGATACAAGACTAAAGAGGAGCATGAAAAGGTTAACATGAAAGATTAAACGTAAAAGTCTCGATAAAGTTAAACTATTTGCATTCCTATATGGGAAGATGATACATGTAACCTCTAAAAACTTTATCATTATTAGTGTAGTTAAAAGTAGTTTACGTACACAGAGAGCATAGGTGTGAGTGTATTATGTAGGAATAATCTCTAAAAAATGAATGGGTGAGAAAAAAGGATGCACTGGGAGAAGGAGGAAGGGAGAGGTAGAAGGGAAAAATTTTTTCACATTAAAGAGGTGAGCAAGAAAGAGCTTTTATAGTAGAGAGGGAAATGGGGGACAATGCTTGAACCTCACTCTCGTGGGAATTGGTTCAAAAAGAGAAGAATATTTATACACACTCAGTTGTGTATAGAAATTAAATTTCCCCATTAGGGAAATGGGAAGTGAAGAATATAAGAAAAAGAGGAGGTGATGATAAGAGAGAGGATGGATTAATGAAGCAGTGGTTAGATACAAAATAGACTTTTCAGAAGGGACAGGATAAAAAGAAATCCAAGAAAATTGGATGGAGAGAAAAACATAGTAATTACAACTATGAATGTGAGTGGGATGATCTCACTCCTAAAATGGAAGCAGATAGCACAATGGATTAGACCAGAGTTCAACAATATGTTGTTTATAACAAAATTTTTGACATGCTGATTAATTTTGCTGAATTTGAAAAATTCTTTTTCTCTTTTTTTTCAAAAATATTCTTTTTGGTATGGGATTGCTGCCTAGGGAAGAGGAAGGGGAGAAATGCTGGGGAAAATTTAGCTGATTAATCTGATTAAACAAAATCAATCAATTTATTTGTATATTAAAAAAATAAACATGAAAAAGAAACCATGTCTACTACAAATTTATATTGTATAATCTCTGCTGGGCCTTCTCTGTAACTAGGCAATCCTTTAATACTTCCCCTGTCAATTGTTCTTCCACTTACTGCAGCAGTCATTCCATATCTTTCAACCCCCTTAAGTCCTCAATGGTCATCCTCTTGGCTAAGAACCTTGTCTCATATTTCACTGAAAAAAAATTGAGATTATTTGCTGAAAGTTCTCTCATCTCTCCTCCCCCTCATATCATATTACTCAGACATCTTCCACCATTATCTACTCCTTCACTTCTAACATGAGGAAATGACCCTTTTTACCAAAGCAAACCTTTCTACATTCAACCTTTATCCTATTCCATCCTTTCTTCTCCAGCCTATCATCCTTCTCACTCTTTCTCTAATCTTCAGTGTCTCATTATCTACTTATTCCTTCTGTATTATCTGCAAACATATCCTTGTCACTCTCATCCTTTAAAAATTCTCACTTGATACCACCATCTCTGCTAGTCATCCTCCCATATCCTAGCCATCCTAGGCAACCATCTCATATCACTCCCCACTTTCTTAGCTGAACTTATTAGAGAAGACAGATACTCTCAGTGACTGAAGGACTGAAGCATTTGCTAAGGGCTTTCTGTATGCAAAGCACTGTACTAAGTACTGGGGATACGAACAGAAAAATCCCTGCTTACAAGGAACTCATACTGTAATGGAAGAAACAGTGTATATGACTCCCAATATCACTATTCAAGTAAAACTACTCTCTCCAAAGTCACTAATGACTTCTCAGTTGCCAAATCTAATGGTCTTTTCTTTTCTTTTTTTGCGTAGACAATAGCACTTTATTTTTCTTCTATTTTATTTTTTTTACTTTTAGTTTTCAACATTCACTTTTGTAAGATTTTGATTTCTAAATTTTTCCTCCTCCCTTCCCTCCCCCCTCCAAGATAGCATGCAATCTAATATAGGCTATACATGTACAATCATATTAAATATATTTCCACATTAGTCATGTTCTGAAAGAAGAATCAGAACAAAAGGGATAAAACATGAGAAAGAAAAAAAATTATATGCTTCGATCTGTATTCAGACTCCATGGCTCTTTCTTTGGATGTAGATAATATTTTCCATCATGCGTTTTTTGGAATTAATTCTCCTAGGTCATTGCATTGCTAGGAAGAGCTAAGTCTAGCAAAGTTGGTCATTGAACAGTGTTGCTGTTACTATGTACCATATTCTTCTATTCTGCTCTCTTCACTCAGCATCAGTTCATGTAAGACTTTCCAGGTTTTTCTGAAATCTGTCTGCTCTTCATTCCTAATGGAACAATAGTATTCCACTATATTCATATACCACAACTTGTTCAGCCATTCCCCAATTGATGGGCATCCCCTCAATTTCCAATTCTTGGCCACCACAAATATTTTTGTACATGTAGGTCCCTTTCCATGCTTTATGATCTCTTTGGGAAACAGACTAGTAATAGTATTGCTGGATCAAAGGGTATGAACAGTTTTATAGCCCATAGTTCCAAATTGCTCTCCAGAATAGTTGGGTCAGTTCACAACTTCACCAACAATGCATTAATGTTCTGATTTTCCCACATTTTCTCCAACATTTATCATTTTCCTGTTTTGTCATGTTAACCAATATAATAGGTCTGATGTGGTACCTAAGAGTTGTTTTAATTTGAATTTCTCTAATCAAGAGTGATTTAGAGCATTTTTCATGATAGCTTTAATTTCTTCATCTGAAAACTGCCTGCTCATATTCTTTGACCATTTATCAATTGGTTAATGAATTTTCTTATAAATATATTTATTCTTATAAATAAATTCTTATAAATTTGACCCAGTTCTCTATATGTTTTAGAAATGGGGCCTTTATCAGAGACACTGGTTATAAAACTTGTTTCCCAGCTTTCTTCTTCCCTTCTAATCTTGGTTGCATTGGCTTTGTTTGTGCAAAACCTTTTTAATTTCATGTGATCAAGATTACCCATTTTGCACACTCTCTATCTCATTTGGTCATAAATTCCTCCCTTCTCCATAGATCTGAAAGGTGAACTATTCTTTGCTCTCCTAATTTGCTTATAGTATCACCCTTTATGTCTAAATCACGAACCCATTTTGACCTTATCTTGGTCTTACATTGTATAAAATGTAAGATGTTGGCCTATGCCTAGTTTCTGCCATACTATTTTCCAGTTTTCCCAGCAGGTTTTGTTAAATAGTGAATTCTTATTCCAGAAGCTGAAGCTTTTGGACTTATCAAACAGTAGACCACTATAATCACTGGCTGTTGTTTCTTATATTCCTACCCCATTCCATTTATCTACCACTCTATTTCTTAGCCAGTACCAAGTAGTTTTGATGACTGCTACTTTATAATACAGTTTTAGATCTGGTACACCTAAGCCATGAGGGTCTTTTCTTAATCCTTGTCTTTCTCAACCTCTCTGTAGCCTTTGATACTGCTGATAACTCTCTTTTCCTGGATATTACTTCCCCTTTTGATTTTTGTGAGACTACTCTCTTCTGGTTCTTCTTCTGTCTGTCAGACTGAGTCATTTCAGTTGTGCCCAACTCTTCATGACTTCAATTTGGGGTTTTCTTCACAAAGATACTGGGGTGCTTTGCCATTTCCTTCTCCAAACATATGTATGTACATACACACACATCTAGCCCTAATCTGTTTCACAAACTTCAGCCCCATATCACCAAATTCCTTTTGAACATCTCAAACTGGATGTGTTGTAGGCATCTCAACCTCAATATAGACAAAATAGGACTCACCATTTAAAGACGGCTGGTGACCTGATGGATAAAACACTGGGCCTGGAATCAGGAAGATCTGAATTTCAGTCTGGCTTCAAATAATTACTAGTTATATGATATTGGACAAGTCACCTAACTACTGATTGCCTCAGTTTCCACAACTGTAAAATAGGGAAAATTATAGTATCTACCTGGAAAGGATGCTGTGAGCATCAAATGAGATAATATTTGTAAAAGTGATTAGCACAGTGTCTGGCATACAGTAGGTGCTATATAAATGTTTATTCTATTCCCTCTCCTTTCTTTCAAATTTCCCGATTCATTTCAAGGGTACTTTCAGTAAGTCACTCAGCTTTATAATTTTGGTGTTGTCCTTGATTCATTACCCAAATTCATTCCATATATCCAATCTGTCACCAAGTCTTTATTGCTTATACTTTCACAACAATTCTTCAAATGTTCATTTCAACTCACACAGGAAAGGGAGCCAAAAGGGAGCAAAAAATAATAATTAATACTTGTTAATTGAAAAAATACAATTAAGCAAGTTATATTTTTCAAAGAATATAGTTTACCTCAAGAAAAATATGCAGCTAGGGAGAAGTTATGAGTTTGAGGGAAAATATAATGATATCTACTATGTAACCAATGCTGGAATTCTCTTAAATAGTTGGTGGTCTCATAGGAGGCCTAGCATTTGGCTAGTCATTTCCTCTGGGGTCTCATATTTATGGATGACCAGGTTGAGCATCTTGTACCCTAGTGGTGATCCTGATAGGTCTCTAAAAGTAAGGATCCCAGTGGGTCCTGGGATCAAGTGGATGGTGTGGCTGGGACTCCAGAATCTTATTAGTTATTTCATGGGGTCCCTGGAACCCTTAATTGTAGGTCTTTCTGTGAGCTCTATCTATGTCAGACATGAACCCTACCAAGGTAGGAATTCTACAATCCTTGAGAATATGAGAGACAGCAAGAGGTACTGATTGGGTTTGTCCTTCCAAGTTCAGATTCTTTAATCATCTCTAAAGTGACTACTGTAGAATCTTCCAAGACCACCACCCAAATACCATACTCCGAGGAAGACCATCAATCACATGTTAGGGACCCACTGAGATCTCCACTTAGGAACCAATTTGGGGGATCAGTTGGGGTGATCCATTAGGATCACCAACTGGCTGAAAAATGAGAAAAGCAGGAAGGACGTGGAAGCGAGAAACAAATATAACTGCAGGAGACAATCAGTGGGACCAGCCTCTCCTGAAAGGGCTCTTGGACAGACGGGACAAATCCCCTTAGACGCTGGCCTTAAGGTCTTACCCCAATTGACCCCAGAAGCCTTCTTAAAGAAAGAGACCCAGATCACTCCCAGGACCTGGGATTGTAACTTGTGGCTGTGACCCCCCAAAGAGTTCCTTCCTGTCTTTGTGCCTCAGTTCCTTCATCTTAAAAATGGCCCATTTGATCTTAATTATCTCTGACACCTCTTCCAGCTCTCCATTTCTGTTCCAAGGTCCCTTCAAGATCTAACATTCTGTGTCCTCTGTGCTCACTGCCTCTCCAGCTGTGACTGCTCCAAGGGCTTTCCCATCTCTAATAGTGTAGAGTTTAAGGGTGTTTTCATCTCTGACATTCCATGTTCTAGTACCATTCCCAACTCCAACATTTTCAGTTTTTAAACCCCTCTTAGCTCTGTTGTATGGTTAGGAAAAAAAAGTGTTTAACTCATTGAAGTTTGCCTTTGCTGTGATCCAACATTTTCCTTGTCACTCCCCTCCCTACTTCAAACTTTTGTGATGGCCCCAGGCAGCCTGGAGTCCCCCTGTCTTGAAGCCAGAATGTGGACCTCACTGTTTCTCCAAAGTCCCCTGTATTCTCAGGACTCTGAGAAACTCATTCACCCTAATTCTTTGAGAATGCTACAGGCATCATTGTGCCATTTGAATAGAGGGCAATGCTTCTATGTAAAAGGGGCCTGCTATAATGATTAGAGTGCTGGATTTGAATTCAAGAAGATGACACACATGGGTGACAATTGTGTGACCCTGAGGATGTGAGTTAACCACTCTGGGCCTCAGATTCCTCATTGGCAAAATGAGAAATAGGATTCACTGGTCTCTAAGGTCCCTTTCAGCTCTAAAATCTACTCCTTTCCTCCTCTAACTGTGTAAGTGCACCCTCCTCCCACAACCCCCAACACACAGAGGTGAATAGAAACGAAGTCATTTTTGTTAGGAAGGAAAGAAGGATTGCAATCCAAATCTAGCTTGGTTCCAGAGTCCCCCACTCTGTCTGGGGGCATGAGCAATCATTATTTCCATACTGGTTTATGCTAAAGTTTACACTAAGGGAGGATTGTTTGAAGGAGCCTTCCCAGCAAGCCTGTCCACACAGCTGGTCCTGTGTGAACCAGGGCTGGGCAAGGAGCATAAAGTCCAAGAAAGAGTCTCTGGGAAGAGAAAATTGCCCGGGCTGATTGAGAGAAGCAGCAGGAGCAACCTTGGGATTAGACATGAGATCTGCAGAAGAGGAGGGGCTGGGCAAGTTAATCCCTGTGAGTGGCATCTCAGGCTGGTGGGCCCTTTGGGGAGGGGGAGGGGCTGGGAGGGCAATGAGGAGCTTCAACTGCCTGGCTGCAGTCCTAGAGTCAGGAATCCTCCAATCACAGACCCCCAGAGTTGGCGGGGACTGCAGAGGCCTCGTTCCTGCCCCGGCCTGAGCACGAATCCCCCAGACAGCATTCAGGACTCATGGGCATCCAGCCAGTGCTGGAGAGCTCAGCCCTTTCCTCCTAAAGCAGCCTCTTCCACATTGGGGCAGTTGCCTCATGGAGGAAAAGCAGTGATTTCAGCCTGATCCCCTTTCCTGTTCCCAGTTAGAGAGAGTCCTCAGAGCCTCTCAGTCCTCCCTCCCCTCTCTGCACCAGACAGGGCTACAAGTGGCATCTCTGAGTATCAGGGCAGCCTGTTCCCAGAAATCCACTTGAAGGCTGTGGGATATCAGAGGTGGGTCTGGAAGGCCAGAGACGTCCAGTGAATTGTCATGGTGACCCAGGTTACTAGAAACTTAGAAAGTCAGAGCCAGGATCCCAAACCAAGCCCTGTGACTCAAACCCTCTGTTCTGTCCATTACATGGCAGCTGTCTGTCCCTTCAGGGAGTAGGGGAAGATTATTTATAGGCTTAAATAATGTGCAGAAGTAAAGGATCTATCTACATGGGAAACCTTGGCCAGGAACTGCCCTGGGAAGGGGGAGGGGGGTTGCTGGAGGGAAGGGCCTCCTTTCCATTAGATCATATCTAACCATCATCCCCTGCAAGACCAAGGCTCAGAGGTCAGTCAGGTCAGGCTGCAGGCAGAGTGTTACAGGGGGTTAGCAGGGCTGGTCCCAGGTAGCCTGGCAGTTGAACCCTGACTTCATGAGTGAGGCAGTGACCTCCAGAGAGCCCTTAGGGAAGAGTAAGGAAGAAGAATTGAAAGTTCATAGATTTAAAATGGAGGAGGCCCTTGTAGAGAAGGAGGAACTTGTCAAGGGGGTTCTCTACAAAGAATGAAATCATCCCATCCATGAAGTTATAAAAGTGTTGGTGTACCCTTGGAGAAGGAAAATGATCTCTTTGTTTTAATTATAATGAGAATATGCAGTAGAATATCTTGCATTTCTCACTGAATAAGAGGCATGGGAAGGTTTACTGAAAAGTCAAGGGGTATGGGGCCTGAAAAGGTAGGGAACCCCTGCTCTGAGTCAACCACCTTACCCACTGCATAGAGGAGGAAGGACATGGAGCCCAAGCCTGACTCCAAACATTTCCTGCTCCACTCAGGCCAGGCCAGATTCCTGCTTCCTTCTCATTTTCTACAATCAAATACAACCTGGTAGGCTCCTGACTTTGGCCCTCTGTTCTCCTAGCACACACAGTCAGGCTGTGTCTCCACCAGGACAGAGCCAAGGGAAGCCACACAATATTGTTGCATGAACTCTCCTTGGGTTAATTGATAAGCCTCTGTCACTAGGACAGAGACAGATACTTTTTTTATTCACTCACAATGAGACACACTCCACCAGAGCTCATGGAAATGTGGCTCTCTTTGCAATTTTGCTAGAAAGATATATGTGTGACAGAGAGACATACACATGTATCATTCATTATGTGGGACAGAGGGAAAAAGACTACTGTTTGTTACAGAGCAGCTGGATACATAGATCACTAGTTCCAGCAGGGAAGAATGTATCGTTGTGAACACAACTCTTCACACTAGATCAAAGGGAAGCGAGTATCACTTGGAGGACCAGACAAAGAAGAGAAGCAGATGTCCTTGGGCTGTTCGAGTGCGTTGTGACAATTAAGTCTTTGTTGAAATAATGAGAGGAAAGAAGACACTGAAGGAAACCAACTGTGCTAAATTGATGTTGCAGTTGATGCTAAGCATAGCAAAATGGCAAATACAGAACAAAATGGAATTAGTTATGTCAACTCTTAACAAACCACTTTAACTCTTAAAAACAGACGTTTAATAATTTCTCCTGAGGGTAAAAGCAGATAGCAATTCCCAGAAAGGTTCCCCAGAGAGGACCCTGTCTGAGCATCTCCTCCCTTCTCTCTCAATGCCAGTACCCTCGGTCGCCTGAACCTGTACTGACATCCCACTCTGGTGCCTTTGGGTGACTGGGCAGGGAGTACTGCTCAGGTGCTTCCGCTCTTTCTTGGGTGCCGAGATGCCTGGTCCTGACCCTCCAGCCCTGTGTCCCTGAAGGAGGGACGGGGAGCTTGCTCCATGGTTTTGCTCATTCTCTTTTATTTGGGGGTAAGAAAAACCAAGGCGAAAGCCAGGCCCAGACAATCAGGGCAGCTTCTGGTGTGGTTCCTGCTGGCCATCTCCTTGTGCTATGCCAGCCTTAACAAAGACATGCTGGGGAAGTCAAGTCACCTGGGGCCTCTGGGAGGTCGGGATGGCTGAGGCAGGAGGAGGCTGCTCTGAGCTTATCACTGAGTGACCTGACAGGTCAGTCCTCAGGTGGGGGACAGAGCCAGGAGGTACCCATCAAAGGACTTGTGGAAGTTTGGTGATCCAGTATGGGGCCCCCAATGATTCATATCCCTGGTGTTCCCTGATCTTCTACTTCTTCAGGAGATGGTAACTTGAATCCCTAAATTCCATCTCTGTCCATTGGTCTTCTCACTGCTTGAGGGGTTGGGGGGGCACTTTGTATCTCAGAACTCACCCCTTGGCCTGCCTTTTCATCTGAGAGGGGTTCCTCTCCCATCTCAAAGTTGGGAAAACACAACAGGGGGTCCTTGTCCTTGGGGGTCAGCAGGTGAGCTGGAGAGGACTCCCTGTCGGGAAGCTCAGGAGTGTTTCCCCCATACTAGTGGACTGCCCCCTTCCTAGCCCTTTCCTTCCCCCAGGCTGGTGATCAGTTGGGTACTCCTGTGGCACTGACACGTTGAGCTCATCACAGACCCAGCATGCATCACCTGATATCTCCCCCATAAGTCCTTCCTCAAGCCCAGTGGGCAGGGAGTTTGGAAGCCAAGACCCAGCCTCAGCAACACCCACCCCAGCTCTGTCTCTGCCCAAGATATTGCCTCTTGTGAGGAGGCCATGACAGTGACCCTGGGGGGCCCGCTGGTGCCTCTGACCAGGGCAGTAGAGGGCTCTCTGAGCAGTGAAGACGCAGCTGCTGCAGAGGACAGAGGGCTGGGCTTGGAGAAGGAGAAAGCCCTATGGTCCCATCTGACTCCTTTGCGCTTCGAGCTCTGGGGCCCTGGGGAAGGAGGCCCTGCCCCACCTTTCTCAGCCTCAGTTTCTTGCTCTGTCCAAGGAGGGGGTTGGGCATGAACTTTGGGGCCCCTGCTAACCATGCCTCCCTGGATGACTTTGTGTGTTCCCTTGGCCAGAGGCAGTGCCTTGTGGTGGCAGAAGCTTTGGACCAGGAGGGAAGGGCCCCACCCCATACATCCCAGCTGGGCCCATAGGCAGGTCTCTTCCCCTTTCTGGGTTGCCTCAGTTTCCACCTCTGCATCTGAACTCTTGTACCCTGGACTACCCCACAAAGAGGTGCTGACCTTCCCATCACTGGAAGGAGAGAAGGAATGATCGAGGCCTAGTCTTTGGATTTCCTGGGCCAGGGTGATGACTTGAGGGAGAAGAGGGAAGGGAAGGGGCTGTGGGTATGAGAGGTTGCCTTAGCTATGCTGGCCTCTCCTTATTGGCTTCCTCTTCCAGGGGACCTACACCTCTGGGATTCACTTCCTTACTCAAGGCCCAGATCCCCATAGATCCCTCATGGGAGAATCACATGACACTCATGCCCTGATCTTCTGCCCTAAGGGGGACTGGATATGCCCTCAGGCCCTCATAAGTGGCTGCAGGCTCCAGGGGGGGGTCTCTTTTGATTAGACTCCCTGGGCCTGGTTCTTAGGTGAGGAAAGCAGGGGATCTGCCACAGAAGTAGAAGGGTAGGGGGAGGCAATGGGGAGCTACAGAAGGCTAATTAAGGAGGGTTCCACAGGCAAACAGCAGGACCCTTTCCTTTGTGCCACCAAAAGTTCCACCCACTGCCCAAGGGAAAAAAAGGCCTGAGAGCCTGGCATGGGCTACATGCCAAGGATTCTGAGAACTTGATCCCCTTACACTGAGACAGACAGTCTAGACTGAGCCATCTTCCTGGCCTGTTTTTGATGGCCCAGGTGGCCCAAGGTTGGGTTCTGAGAGCTGCTTCCTTGGGGCCTGGAGATCTGGAGATCCTGGGAAAGGGGGAGTACAAGGCCCTCTCTGGGGCCCAGGAGAAACTTGAGGAGCTGAAAAGGGAGATACCCCTGGACCAAACTTCTGGTAATGCCAGGGACGGCAGGAAAATGCTGGGGAAAGACCTCTTTTTTAACTGATTTCCTAGGATCAGACCCCTCCCCCAATCTGCCTGGGAACAGAAGTTAAGGGCTCCTTCCCATTCACCTTGCCCTGCTGGAGGAAGAGAGACCTTTCTGGTTCTAAAACATCAGTCATTTGACCAGGATGGGCCTGGAGGTGTTTTTCTGAATTCTTTTACTAAGAGAAGACCTTTGACTCAAATTTATGGGAGAACTTCATTTTGTCTCCCCTGTTCCAGGAATTGAGAAGCCCCTGTCAGAAAAGGGACATCTAGAATTCTTTAACTAGATGAGAGGAACTGGCTTTTGAGTACATAATGCACCTCCCAAAAAACACTCAGAGAGTGATTTTGTTGTCTGGACGTTAAGTTGTGACCCCATGTATCAGAGCACACCAGGCCCTTGTGTGCTCTATCTCTCCAAGTCTGTCCAAGTTCATGTTCACTGTTTCCATGACACTCTCCATCTGCCTCATCCTCTGTTTTCTCCTTTTCTTTTTGCCTTCAATCTTTTCCAATGTCAGGGTCTTTTCCAATGAGTTCCATTCTATTATGTGGCCAAGTATTTCAGTTTCAGTATTTGACTTTCCAGTGAATAGCCTGTATTCTCCCTCCCCAAGAAAGAGAAGGCAGCTTTTGAGGATTCAACCTTCCTTCAACAAAACCTGCCTATTCTTCTTTAAGCAGAGTAGCCATACCCTTTCCCCCCAAAAGGACCTAGGAATCTTTCTCTTAACTCATATTTAAAGGGTAAACCCCAGCTTTGTTATGGTCTACCCTGACCCAGTCTGGTACACCCCTCCATACAGTCATGCTGATTTAGCCTTGGCCTTTATGCTCAGACTGTAATGGAAAGGCAATTTAAAGACTATTGTAATTTAAAAGTAGGAAAGTCACATAATGAAGAAAAGCAAGATCTGCCCTTTTTCCACAGTATACCCCACTGATGACAGACATCTTCCATCATAAAACAGTATGTTATCTGCCTGGCTTAGTCAAGGGTTCAACCATCAAATATTTGGTGGGGGAGATGCCTGCTTTGGGCAGTAAAACATGCCCTGACTTTAGTGTGTGTCTCCTTAGAATTCTCTGTAGTCCCTTAGGGTCTTTTGCTCCCTAATCTCCTCCTTCCATAGAATGAAAGAGATTTCCTTCTGAAATCTTCAGCCAGCTTGTCTCCAGTGCCAGTTCTGTCTCAGTGGGCCACTGTGGCTCCCTGTCAGCAATCTGACCAATAAAGCTCCCTCCCCTGAGGGATTTGGTTAGGTAAAGTCTCACTTTGGGGAGAGTTTTGTCTCTTGAGTCCCTTTGGAGTCAGCAAAGGGGAGCTGAAGATGGCAGCATCACTGCTTTAAGCCATTATGGCAGCAGCACCTGGGATAGACATCATTTACAGGATGCCCGCCAAGTCACCTTCTTCAGAGGTGGGGAGTTAGTGCGAGTGGCATGGTGCCCTGTGGTGGGGACAGCAAGATCTTTGTCAGGCTTGAATAGGGAGAGAGCCCAGATGTGAGGAGAGGGGCACAGCCAGGAAGAGAAAGGCAAACAGGCCAACAGACAAAGGCATGCCAGCTCTGATCTGCCCAGGGCCTGATGGTATTTGCTAGGAGGGAAGAAAACTTTTCTTTCCCTCGGCTACCCAAAGTGAGGAGATTTTCATGCAAACATATAAAAGAGGTCTCCATCCCTGGTGGAAAATAGCACCTATACAAGAATAAGCACAAACAATAAAATACAAATAGATAATAACAAAAATCAGAGGGAGATAGGAGGACAGAAGATAGCCAGTAGTCCAAGAAAATGGACAGATTGAGAATAAATGAAGAGAAATTACTTTAGCCAGAAGCTTGACCAAATAGACAGAAAATCAAGTGGCATTTCCAACAAAGTGTCAGATCCCTCCCAGGATCAAGCCCTACCATCCTCTGATCCAGGTTCCCATAACAGTACCAAGAATCCCTGATAGTGGATTGCTCAGAGTCCATTGGGCAACAGGTAGAGATAGAGCAAGATTAGAGACCATCCAGCTAGCCAATTCCTAAGCCATTCTCAAGATGACCAGGAGTTTATTTAAGAGAGAACAACATAAAACTACCATGAGGTCAGTCACACCCATATACCTCTACCCCAGATACACACACATACACACACACACACACACACACACACACACACACACACACACACACACACACACATGACTTTTCCTTAAATTCAAGAGATGGGAGACAGGAGGTTTGATACTCTCTTTGGCTTGAAGCAGGGCGAGGGTTCTGCTATAGCCAAGACCCTACCTAAGTCGGTCTCCATTCTTCATAAACTCATGTAAAACAGACCAGTGTGTTCCCTCAGTTTGAAACTTGACTCTGACCTTGGGATGTCCCCATTGCCCCTTATCCTTTATTCCAGTCCAACTAGCCTTGGGTGCTCCATCACTACCCACTGGTAGCACTCTGCTTTGGTTCTTAGAGCCATATGTCCCTGTGAGTGTTCTAACCAATAACTGAATGCAGTTGGAAAGTGAAATTATTGACAGAGTAGAGGAGGTGATCCTTAGCTTCTCCCCCACTCCCCAAACTCTTGAGGGTGGCATAAAAAGACTGAGCCTAGTGGTCAGAGCTGCTCCAGATGCTACCAAAAAACTACTTTCCCTGGCAGGAGAGAGGACATTCACAAGTCATCTGCTAAGGAGATTCAGAGGTGTCTCATTTTAGACAGTTTAGTGCAGTTTGGACAGCTTAGCCTGACTAGAAACATGATCACAATTGGAGATCTCTCCCTCCCCTTCCTCCATTGTCTCACAATGTGTCCCTCGCCCCCTTCAGTTCAGAGCTGGGGAGAAGGGTTTCACGATACCTCATAAGATGCTAAAGTGGAGAAGCCAGTTTGGCCAGCAGGCATCGCCTTTGGCTATGTATTCCCATCTCAAGCTAAGTGAAGAGCAGAATGCAGGAACCTGTTTCCTCCATGGTACTATCTCAGGCCTCTCTCCTTCTACCAGCTAAGTCCCAGAGCCTAGAGACACCTCCAGTGCTGTCACCCACTTCAGGCACTGGATCAAACCCATAAGAAAGAAAAATAAAACTCACAGGAATGAAGTCCTCCCAGGCCTGGGCTTATCAGGTACTTGTAGCATCATGGTCTATCTAACTTTGGAAGAACTAAACTTTAAAGTGCATCATGAGAGACCAGGAACAGCTAGGCTTAGACAAACTGGCTCCTTTCTGTCTGTCGTATGGGTTTGGCCCAAGAAGATTGTCTCCTATCCATTCCCCCACCCATTCTCCGTTTTTTCCCTCTCCCCTTCAAACTTTGATAAAATAGAAAGGCTCTCCATCCATGGGGTGTTGCTGTAAAGGGGAATTTCTTCATCCCAGCTCAGGAAGGAGGAAAAGGCAGTGGCCCAGAAACCAAGGCAAATATAAACACAATAAGATTATAGCATGGCTGGGTCAGCACTCACATAGTTGAGAGCACTAGGCTGAACCCAAATGCATAATCTTGCATTTCAATTAAAAAATCAATTTCACAAATGCAAGATGAAAGAAACAAGCTGGTCTGAACAAGGGAATTTTGTTCTAAGTGAGCTTAGTAAGATGTGTGATATGACAGCCCAAGAAGCTGGAGTGTGAAATCTTGGTCTTCCTTGAAAGACAGACCTATCAGGAATATGACTGAGAATGTCATCCAATCCTCTGCCTGGATGCTGCTGTTCCAATACTAGTGGGCTATGCCTTCACCTCTGGGATGTGCCTGTTCCTTCTGTCTTCACTGCTACATCAGGCTGGTAGAACCAATCTGTCTGAAGCTTCCACTGTCCTGAGTCCTCCCAGGGGGTCCTTCATCCACCACAGGTCCAGGCCTCTGTAGGCCTCTGTCTTTGCCCCAGGTCCTTCTCCAGTGCTATGGAGGCTATTCCCACACCAGACCCACCTCAAATGTCCAGTTCCTGCCTCCTGTTCAGACTCCTTCAGGAAACCTGTTGTGAAGTGGGCCCTCCATGCCTCTCAGCACTCAGCACCACCACCTGCCATGAGGTTGGACATTGAGGGAATCAGCTTCTTCCCTCAGTAGACTTCTTTTGAAGCACTGATAATCTGCGTGAAATTTTCCCTCAATGGTTACATACTCACACCGTATTGTAGTCTCCCCATCCAGGTGATTCTGAACTTCCAGACAGCATTATACAAACCCTATTCTCCAACCTCTACTACCTACTCCCTTACTCTCAACCTCCCCACTCAATATCACACTCCAGATCCATCCACCCCTCCAAGGAGCTCTTTCGAATGCCAGCTCCATATGTAGGAGATTGGCTTTCATCTTTAACCTTTTGCTTTTTCATTCCTTCTATCATTGTGCACTGACTAGGACCTGACTCCCCTCTTATGACATAACAACCCTTTCTACCACTGACTGCACTTTCTCTTTTTTTAATTTAATTTTTCATTTTTAACACAGTTTATAACAGATAAAACAATTCAAACTTTTGGTCAGGTGATAATTTTTTTTAAAGCATTTACAATATGGACCACAAAAGAATTATTTTTTTAAACATTAACCAACTGAGACACAAATAATATTTATGTTACTAGCTTCACAAGCTCTTGACCTAATTGTCTCCACAGTATTACTAAGAATTAAAGGACCCTAACTTGTTGTTGTTGGTCTAAAATCCTATGCTTAATAGCTTAATTTTAGACTTAATCTAGGATATTCCCCTACCAATAATCTACAATTTAATAGATCTGGTATTAAGCTTACAACCGTTTGACTATAGGAAATTGCCACCAAGGGTAGGGACATTGCAGGGAACCAATATCTCCCCAACTTCATGCCAATTCCAGGAAGGAGTAGATTGTCCACTTGCATTCAGTCAGGCTTAAAGTCTTCCAGCTGTCAGTGGGGAAATTGAGTCAGGAGAATCCTACCTCAGCCCAGGCTGAACAGACACTCTCCCACCCTTCCCATGAGATCATCTTTTTCTGTTCATACCAGCATCTCACCAGTTTACTGGCATCATGGATTGGAGGCTCAGATCGACTTTCTTGCTATCCATACCTGGAGTTAAACTCAGAAGAACAGCCACTTAATAGTCCCATAGCATCTAAAAATGGCAAGTTCCAATAACCAGGTTTCAAATGTGATTATAATTTCACTTTGGCTAAGGAACATCTTTTGAGGCAAGACTTAAGTGACTTACAAGCCTTTCTATACATGTTCTAGTTCCTGATTAAATAGCAATCATAAAACCAAATTCACCATTAAAACCTTAACTTTTCCATCAATGCCAAATTTTACCCGAAGTTACCTTTCTCTACGAAGTTTAGACTGAAATTCTTTCCCCCAAACTAAAGATGTCATTGATTTATTCTCAGTAATTAAATCAGTCAATTGTGTTAATACTAATTGCTTTTACCTCACTTTGTAACATGTCCAATTTTTCTCCTCATCACTCCCCTCCTCCTGCTTCCTAATACCTTGCATTCTATTACTCCTTCCTTCAATGTACCCTCCCTTCTATCACACCCCACACTTCCCTTTTCCCCATCTTCTCTCTTTTCTTGTAGGGCAATATAAATTTCTGTAGTTCTTATTTCCCGATTATATGCAATAAAAATTCTCAACATTGGTTGTTAATACTTTGAATTCCAACTTCTCTCCCTCCCCAGCTCCACGGAGAAGGGAAGAAATTCAATACAGAATACATATGTGTTCTTTTGCAAAAGACTTCCATAACAATCATGTTGTGTAATACTAATTATATTGCCCTCTCTCCTACTCTATCCCCTCTTATTTTTCCCCCACAATTGACCTTGTCCCTTCTCTCAAGTGTTTATTTCTAGTGACTCCCTTCTCCCATTTGCCCTCCCTTCTAACATTCCCCTGACCCCACTAGTCACCTCCTCTCCTACTTTCCTGTGGTGTGATATAAATTTTCATATCAAATTTAGTGAGCATGTTATTCCCTCCTTCACACATGTGGAAATACTAGCTTCATTTTTCCCCTCTCCCCTTCTCTCTTATCTCCTCCATGGAATAAAATTTTCTTTATCTCTTTTATGAGTTATAGCCTGCCCCATTCCATTTCTCCCTTTCTCTTCCCAGTATTTTCCTCCTTCACACCTTAATTTTTATTTTATTTTGTGTGTGTGTGTGTGTTTGTGTGTGTGTGTGTGGATATCATCTCTTCTGCTCAGATCTTCTCCTTTTGGTGCCACATGACCAAGACAGGGCTGGGATTTGCTCTGAGTCCGGTGTGCAACCGATCTTTCCTGTCAGTCTTTCGGATCTCTCTGGGATAGAAATTGTTCTGTGCCTTCTGCTGCTCTAGAATTTGTTTAGAGTTCTTCTTTACAGGTATTTTATGGACTTTGGGGTAAGAGCTAACATCTCTGCATCTTTTTACTCCTCTATTTTTGCTCCCTCTTGGCTGCACTTTCTTTATCCACCCTTCCCACCCCCCATCACTGACTGTTGTGTAGGAGTCTGAATACTCCTTGTCACTTCCAGACTCTCCCTCTACCACCACCACCACCAACAACAACAACAACAAATACCACCAAAAAAAGCCAAAAAACTCAAGCCAACTCTTGATGTGCTTTTGTTTTGAGAAACATATTAAAATAAAGGCTGATAGTAATGGATTAGCCTAGACACAACTTGATTGTAATGCAGCCATTATTGCTGTCTTCCCAAGTTAATCTTAGGTCAGAGGCCATCTCCAGTCCTGATCTATATCTTGCCACTGGACCCAAATGACTCCAGAGGAGAAAGTGAGGCTGATCACTTTGCACAACCCTCCCTCACTTAAATCCAATTCACTTGCGAGTCATGGTATCATCTTCCTGATGTCATAATCCTCTTCAAGAATGAAGTACAAAAAACACCTACCACCAATAAGTATCTTTTCCTTGGAGGAGGAGATTCAATCCCTATTTATTACCCAATCAAGACAACCTCCAGGACATTTTCCTTCCTTCCTTTCTTCCTTCTTCAATGATTTTAATGTCTAGTTCTCAATCTCTCTCCCTTTCTCTCTCTCTCCCTCTCTCCTTCTCTCCCTCTCTCTCTCTCTCTCTCTCTCTCTCTCTCTCTCTCTCTCTCTCTCTCTCATATACACACACACATACACACACATACACAAATGCACCAAGGGACTTTAGCATACATGTTGATATTCTTTCAAACAACTTAACTTCAATTTATCCATCTCTCATGACCTAATCCTCTACCCCATCTCAGCTACAGAGATGGTAACCCCCAACTTTCCATGTTCATGTCCACTGAAATTCCCTTATTTAATTATATTATTTCTGCCATCCACTGCCTTCTTTTGTTCCTGAACATATGTTCCTGAAGAAAATCACGAAGTGCTGACTATGTACACTACAAATTTATGTTGTAAAGTCTTAACTGGGCCCTCCTTACAGTTAGGCAATACTACTTCTCCCTAATCAGTTCACTGTTCCACTCGGCATTTTAGCTTTTGCAAACCTTTTTATTCATCCTCCCATGACTTTTCCAAAATTTTTTAAACCTCCCATGGTTTCCCATCCCCCTACCCTCTTAGCTAAGAATTCTGTCTTATTTTGGATTGAAAAAAATGGAAGCCATTCACTGAGAGCTCCTTCTCCCCTAATTCTCAGCTCCCACATTTCAGATGTACTCTGCCTCTAACTCCTCCTTCATCCATATCGCATGTTAAGAGGTGACGCCTCTCTTTGTCAAGGCAAATGCCTCTATGTGTACAAATGATAATATTTACCCCTTCTATCATCCTCACTCTCTCTAATCTTCAGTCTCTTCCTATCCACTGACTGCTTCCCTGCCACCTGCTCCCATTGCAACCTAAGCCATCTCCAGTTGGCTCAGGAGGACAAAGTGAGGTTGGTGACCTGCATAGCCTTCCCTCACTCAAAACAAAGTCCACTACAAGTCATGTCATCATTTCTCTGATGTCATGGTCCTCTTTGAAAACAAAGGACAAACACAACAACCCTGCTGCCCACAAACATGCTCATATCACCCTTATCCTTATAAAACTATCACTTGATTTATCCATTCTCCCCCAGCTATCATCCTCCATATTTCTTCCTTTACATGGCTAAACTCCTTAAGAAAGTCTCTACAATCTGTCCCTCCTCTTCCTTTTATTTTCAGTTTCTTCTTAATAATCTGCAATCTGGTCCTTGGTCTCATCACTCAACTGAAACTCTTCTCTCCCAAGTTACCAGTTATCTCTTAATTGCCAAATCTAATGGCCTTGTCTCAGTCCTCATATATTTTGCCTTTTCTGTAGCCTTTGACAGTACTGATCTCCTACTTCTCCTTGATACTCTCTTTTCTCTAGATTTTTATGATACTGTTCTCTCCTCCTATGTGTCTGACTACTTAATCTCAGTTTCCTTTGTTGGATCTTCATCCATTTCACTCCCATGGGTGTTCCCTAAGGCTCTGCCATTCACCCTCTTCTCTTTACCTTCCATATTATTTCTCTTGAGTATCTCATCACCTCCCATAAATTGCATTATTATCTCAATGAAGATGATTTTCAGATCTATTTCTCTAGCTCTGAAATCTCTCCTAACCTTAGACTCTGATTTCCAACTGCCTATTGGAAATCTTGAATTGTATGCCCTGTGGACATCTTAAATTCAATATACCCATAATTGAATTCATCATCTTTCTCCCAATACCCTACCCCTTAACAACTTCTGTTAGTGTGAAATGTACCATCATCCTTCTTTGCACTCAGACTCAAAAGACAGGTGTTATCTTTGGTTGCTCATCCTCTTTACTCTCCCCTTCAATTCAATCTGTTGCCAAGTCCTATCTATTCCATCTTGGTGACTTCTCTTGTACATGCCCCCTTTGCTTCTCTGACACAAATACCATCTTAGTGTAGGCCTGCATGACATCAATCCTGTACTATTGCCATTGCCTTCTGGTTGATCTTCCCTTCTCAAGTCTTTGCCCACTCCAGTCCATTGTTTACTCAATTACTGAAGTGATCTTCCTAAAATTCATGTCTCACAATGTACAAATAATCTCCAGGGAAACCTATTACCACCAGAATCCACTATCAAGTCTTCTATTTGGTTTTTAAAGCCTTTATAACCTAACCTCTTCTTATCTTTCTACTTCTTGCATTTTTCTCCCCTCCATGTATGGTATTATTCAGGAAAACTGTCCTCCTCACATGACACTTTATCTCACAATTCCCTTCACTTTCACTGGATGCTTTCCTCTACTTGAAATGCTCTCACTCTTTATTTTTACTTCTTGACTTCTCAGGTTTCTTTCAAGGCCCAGCTGAAATTTCACCTTCAAGAAACCTTTCCAAGACCCCATAGCAATAGGGCCTTCTCTCTGAGATTATGTCCAATTAATACTGCAGGAGTCTTACAAATACCTAGTTATTTGCCTTTTATCTCCCCAGTTAGAATATGTGCTCCTTGAGGACAGGGAATGTTTTTGCCTTTCTTTACATCCCCAGAACATACCACAATGCCTGGTATGTAGAAAACACTGGATTTAATGCTCTATCTGTCTACCTCCCTCTCTGTCTATATGTCACAATTGAGCATAGTGATTATAGGTAAAGAGGGAAATTAATCAGGGAACTGGATTTCCTGCAGAGCAGAACATTTGAGGAAAAAACATTTGAATAGCCAGGAACAGAGAGGTAGAGTTGCTTCCAGGACCATAGTTAATGGGAAATTTTCTAGTTTTTGCCAGCCTACAGTGTTAAGCTTCTTCCTCATTGGGCAGAGGTGGGGCAGGAGGAGAGAGAAGCAAGACCGACCCACTTCAACATCGGGGCTGGCTGGTGAGGCAGAAGCTCTGCTGACTTTTTCTGCAAGGGTCTCAGTCTGATCCAAAGCCCAGTCATCAGTGAAGTTTCAAATGCCAAGTACCAAAAAGTATTTTCTTGCCTATTCAAGGTTCTAGGTCAATGGTCTCTGATACCTTTTTTAGATGATTCCTTTCATACATATATATATATATACATATATATATATATGTGTGTGTGTGTGTTCTCTTGTAAATTATATACATGTATTAATTGTGCTTATTATAAAACTTACACAAAAATTAGAAAGAATTCTCTATTAAAAAATGAGATAAATATGCCCAGGCTCTGCTACTCCCTAGCTGTGTGACCTTGAGCAAATCAGTCCCCTTAGCTGCCTCAGTTTCATCATCTGCCAAACGATGGATTGGACTAAGTGCTCTAGAATGTTACATCCATTTCTGATCTTCTTTACTCTTATGGTCCCCAAATATTTATTCCTCCCTGGTACTCCTGTCCTCATGCCAGGAAGAGCCTTCTCCATCCCTTCTCTCTAAACGTTTCAGGAAGCAGCACTGGGAAGTTTGAATAACCCAGCTCAGCTGCCTTGGATGAAGGAGAGAGTGGAGTGCTCTGAATAAAGTTCTGAACCCTATGGAAGTGCTGATGTGATCAGGAGACACCCCCCCCCAGTGTCCAGGTGCTGGGAGACAGAGGAAGCAAAGAGTCACAGAGAGCCTCCTTGGAAGTGGAGAGCACTTGGGAGGTGCAAGGGGAGACACCTCCTATAGACCCGAGGAAAGCCTGCTGAGGGAGGCCTAGGGTTGTGAGTCCATGGGCAAAGGTGTGTAAATACACCGAGGAGTCCTTCCCAATGAGCTGCTTGTTAGAAGAGCAACTCCCCTGGGATAGCAAGTGTCATCTGTGGGAGGAGCAGGGACGATCTCTGTCCTGTCCTGGCTGCCTGGCATAAGAAGGTTGAAGCCTGAAATAAGGGTTCTGGTCCTGGGGTAGACTGTCTATGCCCCCTCTGACCTCTAGGCCTGCCTGGCAGTCCCCACTCTGAGCTTGTGCAAAGATGGCTTGCTTGGGATGTATGGTCATTGTCTCATCTTCTCCCTACCATGGTGAAGCTACCTACTGGAAGAAGAGGAGAGATGAAGAAGGATGCAGAACAGTGGTGGAGAATGAGCAAGGCCAGCACTGGAATGATTATTGTCTCTGGGAGCTGAAGAGACCAGGAAACGTTGTGGAGGTTGGTGACCAGGAGCAATGATGGGGATTGGTGGCTGATGTCAACTGGTAAGAAGTGCAGGAAGCAAGTAACTCTTCACTGACACAAGTTGTGGATGGGGGGGGGCAGTGTTGGGAAGCCACCCCTGGCCCTCACCTCTCAGATCCCTTTCCAGGACAGTTCTGTTAGCCATGGAGACTGTCAGGTTTACAGAGGGGTGGGAAAGAGGGAGGTGAAGGTCTGTAGCTCACTGATGGTAACTGTATTGAGTTGATGCCCAGTAAGGTGCCATCCCTCAATTTTTCTGCCTGTGCTCCCATGCCCCAGCCCTGCTGAAGGAAGCTCTGAATCTCTGCTCCATTCTGACCCTTGTGTCTACTAGAAGGGGAAGGCCCTTTTCAATGGTGGTGGTGGTGGTGATGGTAATAGTTGGGTAGTCCCCTCCAGACTCCCAATTCTCAGGGCAGATTCCCCGATGTGTTCTAGGGAACATTGTCATTTGCCCCTGCTACCCTTAGTGGATCTGGCCTTTCCACCAGCCCTTCCTATGTGCATTGTCATCCTTATTTAGAGTGGGAGCTCCATAAGAGCACTGACTATATATGTAACTGTAACTTTAGCATGATTCTTGACACATAGTAAGCACTTAGCAAATGATCATTTATTTGTTCGTTTGTTTGTATATTTATTTGTTCATTCATTCATCCAATTCATTTGTTAATTAATTCATTTGTCCATTCACTTCTAAATAAAACTGCTTGTGTTTTCAGCCTTGTGAGCCTGTTTGCTTGTCAGGGAAATTGATGTTGCTAGTGGGAGTGAAAGTGGATTGTCAAATAGTAAAGTTCCTAGCTGATTAGGGGCAGGGGACAATGGATCAGAGACAAGAAAGGTCTTTAAAGGTATTTGCACCCTTAATTACAAGAGGGAGCCTCTGACCAAGAGTCACCCTCCTATGACCTCCTTTGGTGACAATGCATACATCAGTGATTCAAGGTTCCAGGGGATGCAGGAACCAAGTCCTCAACTGCTTGGCAAATCAAGAGAATGAATTCTCCTAGAGGGCACAAGGTTGTTGCCTAGATAGGCTAGGGACAGTGTGCCCTTAAGTTCTTTCTTAAAGGTGTACAGCCTTGACCTGGCCTTCAAAAAACTGATTCTGGCTATCTTTGAACCACGTTCTTCCTTTAGCCCTGAAGAAGACTGGTGAAGGCAACAATTATTGCTTCACCCCACTAAGAGACTCTGTTTATATCCAGATGCCAATGGGGCTATCTCCCCAAATACCACAGCATTTTCCTCCGATTCCCTAGCCTCTACACTTTTTTTCACCAATTTATAAAACTTATTTTTACATGCATATATAATTCATCCTTCCATTACATCTTCAACATCTCATTGAATGACAGCAAAAAACACTCATTATAAGCATGCATATTCCAGAAAAACAAATTCCCATATTCACCGTGCCTAGAAATTTCTCTCCGTCTCTCTACAGTTTAAGTTCATCATGTCTCTGGCAGGAGGTGAGTGGTGTGTTTCAAGTTCAGTCTTCTGAAAATGACTCAGTTTGTGGTTTTTCATTGCATTGACCAGAGTTTTAAAGCCTTTCAAAGGTGTTTTTCTCTATAATGTTGTATAAACTGTTCTCATTCCATTCACTTTTGTTTTGCATCAATTCATAGAGGTCTTCCCATTTTCCTCTGAAATTGTCCATATAGTCATTTCTAATGGACAATGATATTTCATTACATTCATCTAATATTTGTTTAGCCATTCCTTAATAGAAGAACATCCATTTAGTTTTCAATTCTTTATTATGATGAAATAAGCTGCATGGATTTTTTTGTACACATAGGTCCTTTTCTACTATTCTTGTTCTCCTTAACAGTGACATAGCTGGGTCACAGTTTAGTAATTTGGAAGAGAATAATTCTAAATTGCCTTCCAGAATGGCTGAACAAATTTGAACCTCCACCAAAGTGTGCCTGGTCTCCACAGCTCTCATTTCCCTCTTTTGTCATATTTCCCAGTCTGATGAGGATGAGGTAAAACTTCAAAGTTGCTTCAATTTGCATTTCTAATGACTAGTGATTTAGAGCATTTTTAATATAATTATTCATAGTTTTAATTTCTTACTTTTAATACTGACTATTCATATTCTTTAATCATTTATCTATTGAGGAATGGTTCTTGATGTTATAAATTTGTATTAGTTCCTTATATATCCTGGATATGAGACTATTATCGGTGAAATCTGCTGCAAAAAAAAAATTCCCCTAATTGTTTCCTTTCAAATTTTGACTACATTAGATTTGTTTGTGCAAAAACTGTTTAATTTTATATAATCAAAATTGCCTACATTATCTTCGGGCCTTATCATTTTTTAGCTACCAAGTCTTCACCTATCCATGGATCTGAAAGGTAATTTCTTCCTTGCTTTTCCAATTGGTTTATGATGTGACTTTTTATATCTAGGGCATATATCTATTTGGAGCTTATCTCGGTATATATATATATATATATATATATATATATATATATATATATATATATAT
>CM053775.1:42736285-42749481 GCA_028658325.1 Potorous gilbertii
CATATACATGTATATATATATATATATATATATATATATATATATATATATATACACATGTGTGTGTCTATTTAACGTCTACTCAAAATAACTACAAAATACGTAAAGGATCTGGGACTCAATCTACTACTACATACTCAGATAGTATATGCATACAACTGCAATACATTCTTTATTGGAATGAAGGCTTAAATAACTGGAGATGGTCATGTTTTGCCAATCTAATAAAATGACGGTATCATCTAAATTAATTTCTAGATGTGGGGGTTTGCTACTCCAGTTACCAAGGAGAACTTCATAGAATGACACAAAATAATTAGAAATTCATCTTGAGGAGCAAAAATTGAGAATTTCAATAATATGTGGAGGGAAGTAGGAATGAAGGGAACCTAGTACTGCCAGATTTAACATAGTATTATAAAGTAGTAATCGTTCCCTATCTAGGAGTTCCCTATACAAATGAAATCACAAGTTCAATAACTTTTCCTATTCCTATCTGATACTGGTTGAAAACTGGAGAAGCCAATCCATGGATTAGATTAGGTATACAAGACTTAGAACCAGTTGAATATTGTAGTCCAGTGTTCGATGCAAAAAGACAACTACAACAAATATTTTTTATCAGCAAAAGCTGTTGGAAAATCAATTTTATGGAAATGAAGTTTAAATCAATATATTTTTATCATATAACACTACGAATAGCATCAAATGGATACTTCACCTGGATATAAAAGATAATACCCTAAAAATATTAGATGAGAATGAAAGAAGATAGGTTTCACAATGTCAAGGGTGAGAATTTCTAACCGACCAAGGGCTAATGGTGATTGTGCACAATAAAATAGACCATTCTGATTACATAAAATTATGAAGCTTTAGCATGAGCAACATCAATGTAGCTAGAATAAGACAACATATGGAATGGGGCAAGCTTCTTGACATTGGAATAAATTTCTGGTATCCAAGATATATGAAGAATTGATACAAATATATAAGACATTCCCTGAAATAAAAGTAGTCAAAGGAATGTGCAATTTTCAAAACAGAAAAAAGAAACAACAACTATAGGAAAAAAGACTCCAAATTACGAATAACAAGAGTAATGTAAATTAAAGAAGTCCCATCTGTTTGGCAAAGATGATAAATGATAAAAATGCTAAATGTGGTAGGGACTGTTGGAAGAAAGGCATACTAACACATTTATTGGTAAAGCTGTGAAGTGGCATAACTAGTCTAGAAAACAATTTGTAACTACAGTAGGAAAGCCGCTAAATCATAGAATTCCTTTACTCAACCATGCCACTACTAAATACATATTTCACGGAGGACAAATCCCTTGGATACAAAAATGATTACAAAAAACTTTTTGTGGTAGCAAAATAAATAGAAATAATCAAGGATTAATGCAATGACCAGCTATGCAAATGCTGAGTGAATTTTATGGAGTAGTATTTTTAAAATAAGAGATAAATTTTATGTGAACTGATGCAGAGTGAACAGAACTAGAAATAAAATGTACATTATGATCACAAGAAGAGACAGCGAAGGAGTAACAAAACTTTGAAAGACACCAGAACTTGGATTAAGGAAGCGACCAGACTTGCTACAGAGGACTGATACTTAAATGTACCTCTTTTCCCTCAGCACAGAGGTCATCCAGTCAGTCAAACAGCATTTACTATATACCAAGCACTGTGTTAAGCACTGAAGATACCATAAAGGTCCTAAACTGTCCCTGTTCTCAAGTCACTTATGGTTTAATAGAGGAGACAACATGCAAATAACTATATATACACACATATACATATTTGAGGATGGCTTCAGAAGGAAAGAACTGAGATTATGTGTGATAGGAAAAGACTTCTTAAAGAAGATGGGACTTCAGTTGGGACCTGAAGGAAGCAGGAAATGTAGGAGGTGAAGATGAAGAAAGAAAGGGATCCAGAAATGGAGCACTGGCAGTATAAATGATGGACATGAATTGTCTTATGAGAGAAAGGGCAAGGTGACCAGTAAAATTGGATCAAAGAATATGTGAAGAGGGGGAATAAGGTGTGAGAAGACTAGAAAGGTTAGTATTAGGTCAGGTTATGAAAGGTTTTAAAAGCCAAACAGAGGATCAAATGTCAGATGGTGGAGGGGATAGGGAGCCACTGGAGTTTACTGAGTATAGGGGTGACATGGTCAGGCTTTTGCTTTAAGATTTATCTGGCAGTGGAGTGGAGAAACGACCAGAGTAAGAAAAGATTAAAGGAAGAGTGGCACAACAGAAAGCTATTTCAATAGTCTATGTAAGTGTGAGGTGATGAGGGCCTGCACCAGGGTAGTAGCAGGGTCAAAGGAGAGAAGGGGGTATATGTGAGAGATGTTATAAAGGTAGAAAAGGTAGGACTTGACACCTGATAAAGTATCAGAGGTGAGAGAGGTAAGGAAATGAGGATGATACATAGGTTGTGAGACTGGGTGACAGAGAGGATAGTGCTACTCTTGAGAGTAAAAGGGAAGTTAGAAAGAATATGGGGGAAAAGATCATCGTTAAGTTCTGGACATGTGGAGTTTATCATATCTGCGGGACATCTAGATCAAGATGTTTGGAGTTGGAGATGTGAAACTGGAATTTTGAACAGAGGTTAAGATGCACAAGTAGATATGATTATCATCTGTCTAGAGATAATAATTGAAACCAATAGACTTGATGAGACGATCAAATGACACAATATAGAGGGGGGAAAGGAGGATCCAAGATATTGCCTTGAAGGACCCCCATGACTAGTCATTGGATGAAGATCGAGGGAAGGAGATTGGGAAGGAGCTGTCAGATAGGTAGGAGTAGAACCATAAGAGAGCAGAATCACAAAAAATCTAAGGAGAAGATAGTATTAATGAGAAGATTGTTCAACACTGTCAAAGGCTGCAGAGAGGTAAAGGAGGATGAAGATTGAGAAAAGGCCATTAGCTTTTACAATTTAAAGATAAATAGCAATTTTGGAGAGAGGAGTTTTAGTTGAATGATGAAATAAGAAACAAGACTTTAAAAAGTTCATAAGAAAATAAGAGGAAAAGAAATTGGCTATCTAGTATAGCTAGCCTTCTCAAAGTGTGATGAACCATAGACGGGAGGAGAAATACAGGATAATATATAACAAGGATAGAGAGATCAAGTGAGAGTTTTGTGAGTGTAAGGGAAACATGGGCATGTTTGCAGGCAACAGGAAAGCAGTCGGCAAGTGCAGAGAAGTTGAAGTGATGATAAAGGGGATAATATGCTGAAGAAGATGGGATGGAATAGGATCACCTTTTCATGTAGAGAGATTTAATTTAGTAAGGTAAAGGACCACCTCTGCATATCAAACAGGAGTGAAATATGAAGCAAGTTTCTCAACTAAGGTGAAAAGAAAGGAGGCTGTGGGAAGGTTAACAAGAGATGAAAAGGTTGGAAGAGAAAGTGTGGACAGTAGTGAAATGAAATGATTAGAGAGGTTTGAAATGATTACCTTGCTACAGTTGAAATTATGCAACATGAATTTGTATTAAACCCAGTTAGCATAATTTTGTAATTTCCCCCTATGCATTGATCAGCTACACATGAGTATGAGCAAAAACATCAAAATGTGGGAGTAATTTAAATTTGGAGTTGGGAACGACAAGATTTTCAAGGATAAAGGACTCAAGAGGACAGTATAGAGTTGAACTGGCTCCTCAACAGGTGAAGATGGGAAAGGAAAGAGATTATAACCATTAAGGAAGGCGATGACCTGGGAAAGTACTGATAGGTGAAGGGATTAGAGGTCTCAATAAGGAGGAAGAACATATTATGGAATTTCAAGGCAAAGGGAGAGGTAAAGACAGATTATGATCATATAAAGAAATTTCAGAGGTGATGAGATGGAAGTGAAACACTTGTGATCGCTGGCAAAATCAGAGATGTGACCATGTCTGTGCTGTGTAGCTGCAGTGGGGTGGAGGAGCAGGTCATGGGGAATGAGTATATTGAGAGAAATTGATCGACAACATACGTTGTCGAAAGTGGTCAGTGTGTTGATTTTTTCTACTTGTAACTTCTTTGTTTTGAGGGAGGGAGATGGGGAGGGTAGGTGGAGAAAGACACTGTTGAGGATTTGGGTTAATGGGAAAGGGTAGCATTGTAAAAAGTATTAATAAAACAAAAAATAAACAGAATTTGGAGTATAGAGTTAGAGAGTTGAAGAAAATAAAAAGCAAATAGTTATCACTATTTTCTCTGTAAAAATGCAAGCAAATTCCTCTGGTGAGGAAAAGTGGTGGGAGAGGTCTTAGGAATTGAAGATAAAATAATGTTTGGAATAGATCCCACAGGGATCTAGCTGGATTCCCATTTTTACCCAATGGATTTCCTGACTTCCTTCAATTCCTAGATGAAACCTCACTCTCTAAGAGTCTTTCCTGATTTCCTCAGTGCTATTGCCTTTTCTCTCTTGATTATCTTCAGTTTACCCTGTATATGTCTTGTCTGTTTTTTACATGTCATCTCCCCTATTAAAAAGTGAACTCATTGAGAAAAAGAAGTTTTCGGCTTTCTTCGTATCCCAGTGCCCCCTCCAACATAGAAGATGATTAATAAATGCTTGCTGACTAAATTAAAAAAAAGTGTCCCTTTAAGAACCATAGTCTACAGTGTGAAAATAGGTTTAATATGCTGTCTTGGGGTGGGGGAGGGGAAAGACGGGGAGAAAATTTGGAACTCAAAATCTTATGGAACTGAATGGGTAAATAAATAAATAAATTTAATAAAATTGAAAATTAAAAATAGAGAGAACCATAGTCTAGTGGGGAGCAGGCAGATGGAGTGGAATCAAGGATGTGCTCAAAACCAAGTAAAATTCAAGGTAGGACGCAAATCAGATGGTGTATTCCAATCCACTCCAATTCATCATCCATTCAGTCACTAAAATGACTTTCCTAAAGTACAGGCCCTATTGTATCCCTTATCTATTCAATAATCTCCAGTGGCTCCCTATTGCCTCCAGAATCAAAGGGTTACAATGCTGTGTTTGGTACACAGAGGTGTCACAAATTATTTCCACTGATCTTCCAATTTGTCCTCAGTGTATTCGGGTTGTAAAGTCTGGAAACTGTCACAGGTATGAGAGATTCAGCCTCCGTAGGCCTGCTCAGGTCTGGTTTTTTCCTGTATGACCCATGCTGGACTGTTCTCTGCTTTCAGCACCACGTGATAGACACTTCCTGGAGACCTTCAAGGCTGTCTTGGGCTGGAGATTTGCTTCGGACTATCATTCTGTGGGTTCTGCAGCTCAAGAATTTGTTTAGAGTCATTTTTTACAGGTATTTGACTGGGTTTGGAGAACTCTAGAAAGTCCGTGTTATTACTCTACCTTTTGGCTCCACGCCTGAAAGGGCGCTGATTAAATGGAGAGGCAGCAGGAATCACTGAAAGAGCACTTTCTTGAGAATAAGGAGCTTGTATTGAAATCCTGGCCCTCTGAGATCTTGATCAAGTAGAAATCTCCCTAATCCTCAGTTTCCTCAGGGGCAAGATGAGGGGGTCATACTACATGACTTCTGAGGTCTTTTTCTTGTTTGGATATTTTATATTCCAATGCTTCTTCCAGCTCTGAATTAATGAATGAAGAATTTGTCAAGCACTCACTATGTGTAAACGTCTGTGCTGAGCACTGGGGATACAGATACCTAAAGTAAGAACATCCTTGCTCTCAAAGAACTGCCATTCTAATGGGGAAGACAATATATAGAGAAAGTTTCACGTGGAAGTCACTGGAAAGGCCCCATGGTCTCTAACCTGTAGTGGTGAAGCAGATGTTAATGCCGTTTTAAAAATGTCATTTCCACTTGTAAAATCAGTTTCTGATGTTGAACCCTTTAGCAGTGCCAAGGGCTTTGGAGACAAGAACGTTCTTTTCTGGGTCTTCAGTAGATGTGGTTACAGTGCCTGCAGGAGCAGTTGCTGGGCTGCCTGCATCCCCACAGGAGTGGCTGCCCCAGATGATGGCTGTGGCTCTGGGCTGGAAGCACTGTTTGCCCAAAGGCTCTTGGGTTCAAAATCCTGGGCTGTCTCCACTGGTCCAAGAGTGATGGAGGTGGTGGTGGCGGCAGTGACAGTGATTCAATTTGGCTGATATAAGTGGCCTCCTGTGTCTCCTTCAGGGTTCCCGACTGCTTCAACTGGACTGGCCTGCCTTCGCTGCAAATGGGAGTTTCTAGTAAGGAGAGCTGGTACCTTCTCCACAACTGGTTCCATGGGTGTTTGAAGACTGGTCTGGAAGCATAAATGGGGAGGTATTGCTACTCCCAGGGCTCTCTTGCTCACCTGCCTATCGGTGTCAGTCATTGTTGGTGGTGAGGAGGAAAGTGGGCCTTCACAATGGCTTCCTCTGACTAAAACTATATCCTGCCCTCCCCAACCCCATCCTCAACAAAAGGTCAGATTAATTGAGCCAAGAGGTCACCACCTACGTCTGTCTATCTCTCTCACTCAGTGCCTGAGTGTGGCATCTTTATCCTGTAGTTGAACTGTTGCATTTGATAAAGAATTGTTTGCAGGGGTCTTTGTTTTCTTCAGGCCAATATTCCTTTGACCCCTGCTTGTTCTCAGCAGGCAGCAAGCCAAGCTATGGCCCAGAACTAAGCACTGCTTCTTTCTCTTCTCTACTGTTTATTGAGTGTACATATTGTGTGGAGGCTGAGGCGGAGTGGGGGAAGAAGAGTTCCAGGGAAGCAAGCCATTCCTTCTGTTTGGGTCCTCGCTTTCCTTCTATTTACTTCTCTGTTAGAAATGGATTTTTTAGTTGACTCTCTAGGATTCTCTAAGTATACCATCCTGTCATGAGCAAATAGTGATAGTTTTGTTTCTTTGTTGCCTGTTCTAATTCCTTCAATTTCTTTTTCTTTTCTTATCACTAAAACAAACATTTCCAGTAAAATATTGAATAATAGTGCTGAAAATGGGCATACTTGTTTCACTCCTGATCTTATTGGGAAAGCTTTTAGTTTATTCCAATTATACAAAATGCTTGCTGATAGTTTTAGATAGAATTTACTTATCATTTTCAGGAAAACTCCATTTATTCCTATGCTATGTAGTGCTGGCCATTGGGAGGGGGAGAGTTGGAGAAGGGGTCCTTAGATCATAGACTCTTGGAGCTGATAAGATCATTATGTAAAAGTGAGAACTGATTATCCCACCCCCTTCAAAATAAGTAATACTTTCTTTAGACAAGAACAGTTACTAATTAACTCAATCAGTCAGAACCGAATGTGAAAAGGTTCTGTATATATCGTCTGGAATTAATCAAAAGCACTGCCTTAAGGGATTTGGCCATGCCTTTAGGAACGTGTATGAAAGCGAGGACCCACGGTAGAAGAAGATAGAGGTTCCTAGGTTTGGGAAGCAGAGAGGGAGAAACAGAGTCATAGCAAGCTGAACTCAGAACTGGCAGAGCTGGGAAAACCAGCAACAGGAGAAAGAGAAGGCAGAACGGAACTGGGGCAGAGAAGGAAAACATCAAAAATAGACACTGGCTCTATAAGCATCTCAGGGGAGTAGATCCAGGCTGGTGCCACCAATGTATTTGCCTACTTGAGGCCAAGAAAAGTTCCAAAATGATGTCTGTTCCTTCTCTAACTTCCCCTCTCAATACTAATCAACTCATAAACATGATAGTAATGTGTTGTTTAGTTACACAAAGGTTTCTAGAAACCTGAATTTTGCCTTAAGCACAAAGAGGCTTGGGGTTAAATAGAGATGGATATAAATGTAAATTGAAGCAGAGAGCCCAACTGCTCCCTAAATGGTAGAAATTTTCCTAATCCTAATGTTTCATCTAAAAGACTTTCCCTAAAGTTATAGAAAAGAGACAGAGGAAGGGCATTGTGTTACCCCTAGGCTCACGTATTTTCTGTTCTCTGGGTCCTCCCAGGTCACATATTCCTTGATCTAAGAATGTTTCCAGCCCTGACATTATATTATCTGTTTTTAAGTGTAGTAACATCTAAAAATCAATTGTTAGCTTTAGTGATAAGAAAAGAAAAAGAATTGAAGGAAAAGAAAACCCCTGGGATCAGATGGATTTACAAGTAACTTCTATGAAATATTTAAAGCAATTAATTTGAATGCTACATAAAGTGCATGAAAAACTAGGTAAAGGAATTTTAGGAAGTTCCTACAATGACATAAATACAGTTTCAATATCTAAACCAGGGAGACCAAAAACAGAAAAAGAAAACTATATACCACTTTCTCTAGTGAATAGTGATGCAAAAAGTTTAAATAAAATATTAGCAAGGAGACTCCAACAATATACATCACAAAGATCCCACATTTTGAAGCAATGAGATTTACATCAGGAATGAAGGGATCATCAAATATGAAGGAGACTGTCAGCATAATTGATTGTATCAACAACAAATCCAGCAAAACCATATGATTATATCAATAAACAGAGAAAAAGCTTTTGACAAAATGCAATACCCATTCCTATATAAAATACTAGAAAGTATAAGAAAAGGTTTTTCTTAAAATAGGTAGTATCTACCTAAAACTATAAGCATTGTCTGTATTGCAGGTAAGTTAGAAGTCTTTCAAATAAAATTGGGATGAACCAAGGATGTCCATTATCACTATTATTATTCTAAATTGTACTAGAAATGAAAGATATAACAATAAAGTAAGAAAAGGAAATGCAAGGAGTAAGCATAGATAATGAGCCAAAAAATTTCACTTTCCGTGGATGATACGATGATATACTTAGAGAACATTAGAGAATCAATTAAAAACTAATAAAAATTATTAACAACTTTGGCTAAATTGCAGCATATAAAATAAATCTATGCAAATTATCAACTTTTCTACAAATTACCAATAAAACCGAGCAGTAAAAGATAAAAAAAGAAATTCCATTTAAAATAACTACAGATAATATCAAAAACTTGGGAGTCTACTTGCTAAGACACACATAGGATTTATATAAACACAACCAGAAAACACTCTTCCCACAAATAAAGACAGATCTAAACAACTGGAAAAACGTAATTGCTAAAGAGTATGCTGAGCCAATATAATAAAAGAAACAGTACTATCTAGATTAATTTGCTTATTCAGTTCCATACTACCCAAACTACCAAGGAATTGCTCTATAGAGCTAGAAAAAATGAAAACAAAATTCCTCTACAGGAGCAAAAGGGAAGGGGGTGGGGTAGAGCCAGGATGGCAGAATTTCCTTGAGCTCTGCCCCATAACTCTCCAAATACCTGAAAAAAATTACTCTAAACAAATTCTAGAGCAGCAGAACTCACAATATGACAGAGTGAAACAAATTTCTAGCTCAAGACAACATGGAAGGTCGAGAGGAAAGGTCTGTTGCACCAGTCTGAGAGAGGAGCACAGTCCAGTGTGGGCCATGCCAGCATGAGCTGGGTTCCACCAATACCTGGAGTAGGCCTCAGGTACTGAATTACTGGTAGTTTCTAGGCTTCTCAACCCACAAACTCCAAAGACAACTTATAAGGTGAGTGGGAAAGGTCTGTGGGGCCTGGGTAAGAGAGGAGTATTATCCAGCCCCAGCCACAGGATGGTGGTGGTGGCAGTTGCAGTGGCTGCTTCCAGAGCTCTCAGCCCAAACATGGCATCAAAGGGCAGAACAGAGGGGGATTGCAGGGATCTCTTTGATGGCAGGGAGGCAGGATTCTCTTGCTTTGTCCTTTCTTGGATCTGGATCTCAGTCCTAGCTGGAGATGCTGGGGCAAGGAGAATGCTGGCATGGTGGAGCTTGTGGTTGTGGTAGAGAGAGATTCCTCCTCGCAGTTACAAGGCAGAAAAGAGTGCTTGTGGTCACTAATGGACCAGAGCACAGAGTAAACACCTCTCCTTTGATCATACAACCTTGGAAGAACTCCAAAGTTACAGATCCCTAGAAATATCTCTGAAAACAGCTGTGCAAAACTCCTGAAGTTTAGAACAGTGGACTCTCCACTCTGGAAGCAGAGTCCTACTTTAACAAAGAGCTAAAAAAGTCAAGTAATTAGATGGGGAAATGAAAAAAACGACAGAATAAAACTCTGACTATTGAAAGTTACTATGATGACAAGGAAGATAAACACAGAATCAGAAGAAGACAACAAAGTCAAAGATCCTACATCCAAAACTTTCAAGAAAAATATGAATTGATCTCAGACCATAGAAGAGCTCAAAAAACATTTTGAAAATCAAGTAAGAGGGCTAGAAGAAAAATTTGGAAGAGAAATGAGAGTGATGCAAGAAAATTATGAAAAACGAGACACCAGTTTGCTAAAAGAGACACAAAAAATTACTGAAGAAAATAGCACCTTAAAGAGGAACTAATCAAAATAGCAAAAGAGGTTTAAAAAGCCCATGAGGAGAAGAGTGCCTTAAAAAGCAAAATCAACCCATTGGAAAAGGAGGCCCAAAAGCTCACTCAAGAACATGATTCTTTAAAAATTAGAATGAAGCAAATTATCACAGTTCTCATTTCTAAAATACGAAGAAGATTGACTCAAACTTATAAGAATGCAAATCATTCCCCAGTTGAAAGGTGGTCAAAGGATATGAACAGGCAGTTTTCAGAGGAATAAATGAAGCTATCTATAATTACAGGAAAAAAATGCTCTAAATCACTACTAATTAGAGAAATGCTAATTAAAACAACTCTGAGGTGCCACCTCATACCTATGAGATTGGCTAACATGACAGAAAAGAAAAACGAAAAATGTTGAAGATGTGGAAAAATTGGAACACTAATTATTGGTGGAATTGTGAACTGATTCAACCATTCTGGAGAACAATTTGGAATTATGCACAAAGGACAACCAAACTTTGCATACCTTTTGATCCAGTAATACCACTGCGAAGTATATATTCAAAAGATCGTAAAAAAGAACCCACATGTACAAAAATATTTATAGCAAATCTTTTTGTGTTTGCAAAGGATTGGAAATTGAGGGAATGTCCATCAATCAGTGGAATAGCTGAACAAGTTACGGTATATGAATATATTTGAATGCTGTTGTGCTATAAAAAAAGATGAGCACGTGGATTTCAAAAAAACCTGGAGAGTCTTGTATGAAATGACATTGAGTTAACTGAGCAGAATGTGGAGAACATTGAACACAGCAATAACAACATTAAGATTATGTGGTAATTAACTATGCTAAACTTAGCCTTTCTCAGTAATACAATGACCCTACACAATTCCAAAAGACTTGTTATGGAAAATGCTAGCCGTATTCAGAGAAAGAACTATGGAGTTTGAATTAAGATTGTAGCCTACCATTTCACTTCTTTTTGTTTTTTTCTGTCGTGCCCCTCCTTTGTTCTATCTAATTCTTCTTTCACAATATGACTAATGTGGAAATATGTTTAAAATGATTGTACATGCATAACCTACATAAGATTGCTATCTTGGGGAGAGGGAAGAGGGAGGGAGAAAAATTTGGAATTCAAAAATTTACAGAAATGAATTTTGAAAACTGTCTTTACTTGTAATTAGAAAAAATACCGTTAAGGAGAAAAAATAATAAATAGCATTGATCTAAAACCAAGAACAAGTAATATCTGTAACAGGGATGAGCTACAAGCTTTTCCAATAAGATCAGAGGTAAAGTAACGATGCCTCTGAACGCCACTGTTATTCAATATTGTACTAGAGATGTTAGCTCTAGCAATAAGAAAAGAAAGAGAAATGGAAGGAATTAGAATAGGCAATGAGAAAATAAAACTATCAATCTTTGCAGATGATATGATAGTGTACTTGAAGAATCACAGAAAATCAACTAAAAACTAGTTGAAATGATTAACAACTTTAGCAAAGTCACAGAATTTAATACAAACACACATAAATCAACAGCATTTTTGTATATTGCCAAAGAAGTCCAGCAGCAAGATATAGAAATGAAAATTCCTTCTGAAATAACTTAAAATAACTTTAAAAGTACTTAGGCACCTATCTACCAAGAAAAACCCAATCACACAACACTTTTCTCACAAATAAAATCAGGCTAAAATTCGGAAAATATCAATTCCTTCAGGATAGTAGGAGCCAATACAATTAAAATAATAATTCTGCCTAAGTTAATATTGAGTTAATTAATTCATTAATTAGTTGACTTGTAGTGCTATACCATTCAAACTACTAAAAATTATTTTACAGAACAATAAAAAGTAATAAAAATCCATCTGGAAAAATAAATTATGGAACATATCAAAAGAATTAATGAAAAACATGTGAAGGAAGGTGGCGTAGTCATACCGGATCTTAAAATACATTACAAAGTAGTAGTCATCAAGACAATTTGATATTGGCTAAGAAATAGAGTGGTGTGTCAGTGGAATACATTACACACATAATACACAACAGGCAATGACTATGATAATTTTCAGTTTGATAAATGCAAAGATCCAGATTTTTGGGACAAGAACTCACTATTTCACAAAAACTAATGGAAAAAGTAGAAATCACTTTGGCAGATATTAGGCATAGACCAATATCTCACACTGTATACAAAGATAAGGTCAACATGAGTACATAAATTGGACTTAAGGGGTAATTCCATAAGAAAATTAGGGGAACATGGCCTAGTTTATTTGTCAGGTTTGTTGATAAGAGAAGAATTTATTACCAAGAAAGTGGCAGAGAGTATTATGGGTTGTAAAAGGAATAATTTTGAGTGTGTTAAATTAAAAAGGTTTTGCAGAAACAAAACCAATGCAGCCAAGATTAGAAAGAAAGTGGAAAATGGAGAGTGGGATTTACAGAAAGTTTCTCTGATAAAGGCCTCATCTTTCAAATATATAAAGAACAAACTCATAATAATATGAGTCATTATCCCAGTGGTCAAAGGAAATGAATAGGCAGAAATCAAACAATCATATGAAAAATTGCTCTAAATCACTATTGATTAGAGAAATACAGATTAAGACAACTCTGAGGTACCACATCACACTTATCAGATTGACTGACATGACACAAAAGGAACACGATAAATGTTGGGGGAATAGGGGAAAACCTGGGACACTAATGCATTGTTGATGGAGTTGTGAACTGATCCAACTATTCCAGGGAGCAATTTGGAACTATTCCCAAAAAGCTATAAAACCCTTTGGTCCAGCAGTGCCACTACTAGGTCTGTATCCCAAAGGGATAATAAAAGTAAAATGACCTTTATGT
>CM053775.1:42758014-42776706 GCA_028658325.1 Potorous gilbertii
TCCTTCACTGTGTTGCTGCGCGGCCTCCACTGCTCCAGAATTTGTCAGGAGTTCTTTTTACAGGAAATCTATGGGCTGTGGGTTCGGACCTAGCATAGGTGAGTCTTTCTACTCCGCCATCTTGGCTCCGCCCCCCTAGTCCAATATTTTTTAAATGATCTGTCCTGTATCTATTTTAAAGTTCAGTTGTTTTTCCTATGATATATTTCACAGTCTTCTATTTTTTCATTCTTTCAATTTTGTTTTATAATTTCTCTTTTTCTCACAAAGTCATTATTTTGAGGGATTTTCTTCAGTGAGCTTTTGGACCTCCTTTCCCACTTGGCCAATTCTGCTTTACAAAGCATTCTGCTCCTCACTGGCTACTTAGATCTCCTTTGCTATTTGGTCTAGTCTGCTTTTTAAGGTTTTATTTTCTTCAGTATTTTGTGTCTCTTTTATCAAACTGTTGGCTTGTTTTTCATGATTTTCTTGTATCACTCTCATTTCTCTTCCAAATTTTTTTCTAGTGCCTCTCTTACTTGATTTTCAAAATGCTTTTTGAGCTCTTCAATGGCCTGAGTGCAATTTATATTTTTCTTGGAAACTTCGGATGTCAGAGTTTTGACTTTTTGTCTTCTTCTGAGTGTATATTTTGATATTCCTTGTCACTATTGTAACTTTCAATAATCAGAGTTTTACTCTGTTGTTTTTTTTCATTTTCTCAGCATATTACTTGACTTTTTATTCTATGTTGTAGTAGAGTTCTGCTCCCAGGGTGGAGGGTGCATTGCCCTAAGCTTCAGGGGTTTTGTGCAGCTATTTTTATAGATACTTCTGAGGATCTGCAAATTTTCACTTATTCCACGGTGGTGTGACCTAAGGAGAGCTGTTTATTCCTATTCTGGTCTGTGAGTCTTTTCTGTCCTGAAACTGTGAGGAATATCCCCCCTCCACTGTGGCAGTAAGCTCTGCTATGGTAGTGCTCCTCTTTGCCCTAGACCCAGATCCAAATAAGGGGCAAAGTAACAGAATCCTGCCTCAGTGTTAGCAAAGACACCTCTGCAGTCTTCTTCTGACCATTTGTTTGGCCACCTTACTGTCTATGGGCTGAGAGCTCTGGTAGCAGCCACTGTTGCTACTGCTGATTCATTTGCTCCCAAGGCTAGATCCTGGTTTGCTGGGGCTGGGTCTGTGTTGGTGCCTGTGTTGGACTGTGCTCCATTCTCTTCCACATTCGACAGACTTTTCCTGTCAATCTTCTAAGTTGTCTTTGATGTCTTTGGGCTGAAAGGTCTGGAAATCACCACTACTGCCTGTGACTTAGTCCCTCTGAGGCTTGATCCACGTTTTCTGGGAATGGGCCTTTGCTGCAGCTATCTTGTGGCCTGACCCCACCTCAGAAAGGGAGAGAAAGCCTAGGGTAGCTCATCTCTGCCTATGGCTCACATTCCATGTTCTCAACAGAATGTGCTTTTCTAACTTAACTTATTTCTTGTTTTATTGGCATGTATAGGGTTCTAGCAGTCAAGGTCGAAGGCCCATTCTAATCCAGAATCTCTGTACCCTAATGTGCACTGTTAGCAAGCAGCATCAAGCCAAATAACTCATAATCCCAAGTCTCTCAGGCTCTTTGCACTCTCCTTGCTCATGCTCTACCTTCATGCCCAATGAAACTTCAGCACATGGCTTAGGCTGGACTGCATTCCTCTCTCACCCTGAGGCAATAGACCCTTCCTCATGAAATTTTAAATTGTCTTGGGCTGGAAATTTGTTTAATTTCATCTTTTTGTGGATCCTGCTGCTCTAGAATTTAGAATCATATTTAAAGATATTTGGAGGGATTTGGAGGAGAGCTCAGACAAGTTCCTATCTTTACTCTGTCATCTAATTAAATAATTTTAAAAACACATGATTATATTTTTAAATACTGAAGAGGATTTCAACAAAATTTAAAACTCCTGTAAAAACACTAGAATATGAATAAATTGAACTTTATCTAATATAGTAAATATGGTCAATCTAAAATCAAGAGCAGACGTTAACTTACTAGAGAAAAGTTTGAAGCCTTTCCAGTAAGATAAGGGGTAAAGTAAAGCAAAGGTGTGTATCATCATCACTACTATTTATTATGGTTGTAGAAGTGCTAGTAATAGCAATAAGACAAGAAAGACCAAATGAGGAAATAAGAATAAGTAAAGAAGAAACACAATCATAATTCTTTTCAAATGATAAGAAAATGTATTTAGAAAATCCTACAGAGTCAGTCAATAAATTCAACAGAGTTTAAAGATACAAAATAAACTCCCATAAACTGGCAGTATTCCAATGTGGAAATCAAAGAGAAAAAATAGAAAGAGAAATTCCATTCAAAAGGGCTACAGTCTACCAAAACAATCCAGAAACTATATCCAACTATTAAACTTACTTTACAGAAATAAAGATAGCCCTAAATAAATGAAGAACTATTAAGTGCTCATGAATAGTCTGTGTCAATATAAGAAAAAAACAGGGGTGCAAAGCCAAGATGGTGAACTGAGAGCAACTACTCACCTAAGCTCTTAGACAAACTAATTCAGATATCTCTAAAAAGAGAATCTAACCAAATTTTGGAGGGACAGAATACAATAGGGTACAGACAGTGGCAGATTCACAGCCCAGGACAGACTGGAAGGTTGAGGGGAAGGATCTATTCCACAGGGGTGAGCCCACAGCGCACAGTGGATTGGCTGTACCAGAACGTCCCTGCCATGGCAGAGATGAGCAGGAAGCTGCAGGTAGTCTGAGTCAGCAGCTGCACTGCGGGATCTCGGGCATATCAGCCCAGGACGAGAGTCCAGTGAAACCAATCTAGTAAGAGCCACAGAGCCCCAGGTATCTCCAGTGGCTGCTCCTGAGACTATCATTCCACAGACAAAATGTCTGTAAGTCACCTACTTGAACTTCCAGGAGACAAAATGGCGGAGTGATCAGTAATGGCTCTCTCCTGCTCCCCTTGTTGACCTTTAGAGAGTCATAATATGTTTCTCCAGAAAAATCCTGGAACAGTGAGATCAGCAGAAGGGGCAAAGAGTCTGTTAGCATGTAGAGGCAAGGAAAATCACTAACGAAGTTAGTTGCTGTGGCTGAAGAGGACCAGTGCAGGGCCTGAGCTGTCCCAGACAGCCTTACTTCAGCAAACTGGGAGGAGATCTGGAGTCCTAAGGGTATGGAGCCCAGTAATCACCAGCACCAGGATCCCAGGCATGCCTCAGTACTCCAGGGGAATTGAGAAGACACTAGAGCAGCTAAGATCACTAGCCACTGAATTGTCTATGCTCTAGCTCAGCAGAGGAGACCTCCTGTGGCCAGACCTCCCCTCTTCCACACTTAACACACCAGCTCCAGGGTAAATCTGGGGAAACACAAAAAGACTTCAACTGGCCTCTGCTTTATCACATCAGCCAGCTCAGCACCAGGTAAGCTGCAGCATTTTAGCTTCTTGCTGAAAGAACCAGAGGCCACAAAACACAAAGCCTCAGGAAATGTGGAACAGAGCCCCTCATGCCCTACAAGCAGAGATCTACTTTAAAAACTAGGAAAAGGGTGATTATCATCCTCATGAGTAAGAAGCAAATCAGGAAAGAAAAGACCATAGAATCTTTGTATGGGGACAAGGACTGTACTCCCATCTGAAACTTCAGAAGAGAATATGAACTGGTCTCAAGCACAAAGTGCACTCTTGGAAGAGCTGAAGAAGAATTTTAAAAGTCAAATTAGAGAAATAGAAGAAACACTGGCTAACGATTTTAAAAGTATGAAAAGAGAATTCACTGAAGAGAACAGTTCCTTAAAATGGAATAGTGGACAAATGGAAAAGGAAATACAAAACCTAACTGGGAAGATTGGACAGATGGAAAGAGAAATACAAAAACTAACTGAAGAAAAAAGGAGATGCAAACGTTAACTGAAGAAAACAATTTGATAAAAATGAAAATTGGGCACATACAAGCGATTGACCCTATGAGACAACAAGAATCAGTCAAACAAAATCTAAAGAATGGAAAGATAGAAGAAAATGCAAAATATCTAATTGGAAAAACAACTGACCTGGAAAACAGATCGAGGAGAGAAAATCAAAGAGTTATTGGTCTACCAGAAAGCCATGATGAAAAAAAGAGCCTGGGCAATATCTTCCAAGAATTCATCAAGGGAAACTGTCCGGAAGTCCTAGATCCAGAGGGCAAAACAATCATTGGAAGAATCCACTGTTCACATCCTTAAAGGGATCCTAAACTAAAAACACCAAGGAATATCGTTGCTATATTCCAGAACTATAAGATAAAGGAGAAAATACCACAAGCAGTCAAAAAGAAACCATTCAAATATCGAGGAGCTACAGTCAGGATCACACAGGACTTTGCATCTTCTATATTACAAGACTGAAGGAATTGGAGTATGATACTCTGTAAGGCAAAGGAGCTGGGGCTACAACCAAGGACCAATTACCCAACAAAGTTGAACATAATATTTGAGGCAAGGAGATGGACATTAAATGAAATGAGGGATTTCCAGACCTTCCTGATGAAAAGGCCAGAACTCAATAGAAAATTTGATCTTCAAACACAGGTATCAAAAGAAGAATAGAAGGAAAAGGGGGGGTAAAAGAAACAAACTTGTTACTCAATATGGGCAAACTGTTTATATCCCTGTAAGGGAAAATGTTACTTGTTAATCTTGATAACTGTATGTTTATTATGAAATATAAAAGGGACATGCATAGATAGAGAGAGTGGATACAAAGTAAATGATGTGACAATAAAAATGTGATTTAAGGGTGTGAAGGTGTTGTAACAGGAGATGTGAAAGTAAAAGGCAGAAAATGGCAAATTATATCGCAGGAAGAGGCACAAAATTATATAACAGTAGAGGCAAAGAGGGTAGGGAGATGAGCATTGTTTTATATTTACTCTCATCTGATTTGGTTCAAGGTGGGAATAACAAACATAATTAAGTAAATAAGTCTAACTAGCTCGAGACTAAAAAGGAGGGAGGAAATAGTAAAGGTAAAGGAGAGTAAAAGGGAGGGGAACTGAAAGAAGGAAGGAAAGACTACAGGAACTGGTGATCAAAAACGTAAATGCTATTGTGGAAGGGAAGGGAGAAGGGAGAACTAAAAGCACAAACGGGTGGGAAAGAGGATGGAGGGAAAGACATAGATAGTAATCATAACTGTAAATGTGAATGAGATGAACTATCCCACAAAACAGACAGATAGCAGAATTGATTAAAAACCGTAATCCAACAATATGTTGTTCACAAGAAACACATTTGAAACAGGGGGATACGCACAAGGTAAAGGTGAAAGGTTAAAGCAGAATATATTGTGCTTCAGCTGATGTAAAAAAAGCAGAGGTATCATGCCCACTCTCAGACAAAGGAAAAGGAGAAATACATCTAATCAAAAGAGATAAGAAAGGAAACTATATCCTGCTAAAAAGTACCATAAACAACGAAGCAATATCATTAATAAACATATATGTTCCAAGTGGTATAGCATCCAAATTCTTAGAGGAGAAATTGAGTTACAGAAAGAAATAGATAACAGTATTATACTAGTGGAGGACCTCAATCTCCCCCTCTCTGAACTTCATAAATCTAACCTCAAAATAAACAAGAAAGAATTTAAGGAGGTGAATCAAACTCTGAACAATGTAGATATGATAGATCTTTGCAGAAAATTGAATGGGGCTGGAAAGGAATATACCTTTTTCTCAGCATTACATGGCACATATACAAAAATTGACCATGTTCTAGGGCATAAAAACCTCACAATCCAGTGCAGAAAGGCAGAGATAGTCAATGCATCCTTCTCAGATCACAATGCAAGAAAATTATATGTAATAAAATGTCATGGAAAGATAAACCACAAATTAAGTGGAAACTAAATAATTTAATCCTAAAGAAGGAATGGGTTAAAAAACAAATCATAGAAACAATCAACTTCATTCAAGAGAATGACAATAATGAAACAGCCTACCAAATCTCATGGGATACTGCAAAAGTATTTCTTAGGGGAAGTTTACATCTTTGAATGCCTTCATGGATAAAATACAACCTATATAAAACTTTATGCCATTTCAGGGAGGGAGTGGGGAGGTAGGGAGGGAACTGATTGTAGAACACACTGTAGAACAAATAACCTAATAAAAAAGAAAAAAAGAAAAATAACAATTAAAATTAATCGACTTCTTGAATGTCAAATTACTGAATACCAAATTTTGAATCTTTGAATACAAAATTACTGAAGCATTATTTTATGGCATTCAAAAATAATTATGAAAGTCATTGAGAGCAACAAAATGTCAAGAATGCCCCTTCAGCTTACTTATTTCACATGACCAACGAAAATCATACCCTTTATCTTGCCATCACCCACAAATAATACACTTGCATGTTCAGGAACTATGAAATACCCTTATCTCATCAAAAAGTACTGTCATTCTACCTCTCCCACTGCCTTGCAACCCCAAGCCTATCACAATCCCAAATCCCTCATTCCATTAGTTCGTTCCTAGGTCATAATCCATGCATTAGCTACACTTGCCTCCCTTCTCCATTTCGATCTCTTGGTCAACATGTTAAATTCTGAATTGTCATCTTCCCTCGAGTTCCACCTTCCATAGGAAGTCTTATCAGTCTAAATTATATCACATTCTCCCTTTTAATTGTTTCCAATTTATTCTGTAAGTAGTTCGTTGGTATATTGAATGTGGTCTCCATTAGATTCTGAGATCATTGATATCAGGGATTGTCTTTGCATCCTCCAAGCTTAGGGCAGTATCTGGCACATTGTAGACCTTCAGCAAATGTTTACTGAGTGACTCAAATTTCTATCAATGAGAACCATTGTCCAATACATGAATTGACAACAGGCAATTTTCAAAGGAAGAAACTGTCAAAGATCATGTAATAAAATGATCAAATTATTAATGTTTTTAAATGCTAATTAAAAGGACTCTGAGATTCCACCTCCTACCCACCAGTGTTTGGAAAACCAAAAAGGTTAGAGAGGCTGTGCAAAAAAAAAAAGTATTTTAGTGAATCATTAGTGATGTGAATTATTCTTGCAATTCTGGAAAGCAAGCTAGAAACATATTTCCAAAGCATTAAACAGTGAATATCTTTTGAACCAACAATACCAATACTATGAATACTGCAAAAGTATCTTTCATAAGCCCAAAGTGTTTATAGCAGCTCTTTTCATAGTAGCTGCAAGCTGAAAATTAAGGAGGTAGCCATTTAATGAGAAATGAGCAAACTGTGGCAATATGAATATAATGGAATATTACTACTGTGTCAGAAGGCAAGACAAAATGGACAGTTCCTGAGGAAACTGATCACTATGATGTGATGAAGAATGATGTGAAGAATAACTTATACAAAAATAACACAGTAGAGACAATTTTTGGAAAGATTTTAGAATTTTTATTAATGCAAAGCTAAATCTAAAGTTGAGAGGAATGAAGATAAATCATACCACTACCTCTTTTGGTAGAGGTTATAGATTAAAATTCAGAAAGAAATGCACCTCTGGGCTTATAAACATGTGAATTTATCTTTCTTGACCCTGAGTACTTACTGTGAGGGTTCTGTTATTGTTGTGTTGGAGGCTTCTAAAACTGAACTTCCTAAAAGTTTTTAAAAATCGGTGGTAAGAGCCAGTTAATGGGTTAAAAGTCCTAGGTGCTAACTGTCCTTCGTCTCTTTTCAGGGGTCTAAAAGGGAGCAGATGCAGACCTGGTCCCACAGATACAAACACTCTTTCTGCACCCAGGTCCCTGAGAGAGGGCACAACATAGTAAAGGTAGGAATTTCCTTCAAGGGGGGGGGGCTTTTGCCCTGCGGACAGACTTCAGGCTTGATCCTTGCAGAGATCATGAATGACCTGCTCTCCTCACCTGTGTCACAGGGAGGACACAAGATGGGAACATGACAGGACGTTTTCAGACACAGCCAGGGTGGGAAGGGGAAGAGGCCTCCTTGTTTAAACACAGGTTGTGTTTATCTCACGAGGTTGGGGGGTCGGAGATGAGGGTGGCGGAATGGAAATAAGCAGGAGAAAAGAGGGACAGAGACGCGCCCTTGTCCCTCTGCCTGTTTATGGACATGGGCATGGGGCGTCCTTGGAGCCAGGAACAGAAACAAAGGCACCATGACAGGGCAGGAAACAGAAGGGGTGAGTGGGGAGGGGCTATTCTCCCCAATTCGCTCTTCCCTGCTCCAGGACTTGAGGGACCAAAAGAACCACTACCCTTCTCCCATTTCTGGACTCGACCCTGGGCACCAGAGAATGGGGAAGGGGAGGACGGACTCCACAAGTTCTCTGGGGTCCCCCCTTACCAAAACCCAGTCCTGCTCAGCGAGGCCAACCTAGAGAATGGGGTGGGGGAAAGGGTCTGATCTGTTCAGGAATAATGTGAGGTACCAGGGGAGTGGTGGTGTGAGGATCTCCAGCAGCAACCCTTTCCTGCCCCCCTTAATTGAACCGACCCCTCCTTGGCTGGACAGGGTTTCCACTAACCCTGCTCTAATGTCACATACAGAGGGGGAGCTCAGGACCCGAGTTGGGCGGGGCAACCCCAATCTGTCACCCCCAAGAGGCTGGTCCAGGATGAGAGAAGGGTGGGATGGGGTTGGGGGAGGGGCATCCAGAGGGAGGGAGGAGGGAAACAGGAGGGAGGGAGGAGAGAGGGACAAGGGAGTCCACATCACTGATTTCACGTTAAGTGGGGGTCCCTTTGTCTTTGTAAACACCTTCATCAGTAAAAGACTGGGAGCAAAGAGCAAGAATAGATGTGGCAGGTGGCCCCAAAATGGTCCTGGCAACGAAACAGTTGTAAAAAAGGAGAAATCCTGATAATAGGTATAGAGTCACAAACTTCAATGATGAAACTTGGGGGGCTGCTTAAAAAATAAAATCAAGTGAAATAGTCGAATCATTGGTTGATTTGATTGTTTTATAAAGGAAAATCACATGCCAGAATCAAAATGAAAGAGAATAAAATGGAAGAAATGGTTAGAAACAATTTTTGTCCAGGTGTAGGCCAACAAATCTGATAAATGGATAAATATTTGGATAAATATAAAACACCAGATGAAGAGAACAAAATATAGAGAATTCAAATAGCCCAATCATAGTAAAAGAAATGGAATAAGTAATAAATGAAAATGCAGGGAACAAAAGAAATAAATGATTTAACAAATGAAATAGTAACTATCTCCAATTTTAAATAAATTGTTTGCATGAATAGGGAATTAAGAGGTCTTACCAAACACATTTGTGAGTCAAGTATGATCCTAACTATTGAAGACAGAGACAGAAAATTCAGAGAAATAGAACTACAACACAGGTTGTCAGATCTGAGAGGTACTATAGAACACATATTTTCACAAGTGGAGGAGACAGTAGAACACAAAATGTTAGAACTGACAGTAACTGAGAATATAGAACATCAATTATAGAGGGTCCATAAAAAGCAAAACCTATCAATCCCTGGAGGGTACTTAGAAGACAGAATGTCTGAGACAGAAAGGACCTTTACACATAGAATGTCATGTCTGGGTCTGACCTTTGGTCCTAGAATATCAGACCTGGAAGGAACTTTGAGAACTGAATGTCAGAGCTGAGAAGGACCTGAGAGAATGTTAAAATATTCCTAGAAGGAATATTGGAACATAAAAAATCAGAAGTTTTGTTTTAGGGGGAGGAGAAATGTGAGAACCTTGGATAAAGTTTGCCTGCACACCCAGACATACCTTACTCTTATATTTAGATGTTATGTATGTTTTTATGCTAAGAATAGAAAGTGTTTTAACAGAGTTTGTAGGGACCCCAGGACCTTCAGAACACCTTCAGAATGCTGAATGCCAGAACTAAAAGGAGCTGAGACTGTCACATCTCCGAGGGTCCTAAGAAGATGGGCTGTCACAGCTGAAAGAGATCTTAGAACACTGAATGCCAGAGCTGAAAAGGACCTCCAAATACCTAATGTCTAAGCTAGAAAGAGTCCTTACAAACACAATAGATCAGACTTTCTGCCAAGATGACTTCCTGAATGGGAGGTACTTGATCCAAGTCCGATGTGATTATTTAAGGAAAACCCTTTTAAGTTTGCACAGGAAATACCCAAAATGATCAAGGAATACAGTTTTCAGGGTTTTATGTCATTTATCAAAATATCTATAACTCTTTTTTTAAACTCTTGCTCCATATCGTCAAGGAATTCTAGTCGACTTTGTGCCTAAGCTGTGTTTTTCTTTGAGGTTTACAAGAAGCTATTTTAGAGTCAGTCTTTCCTTCTAGGTTTGGGTCTTGAGTGCACCTGTCACCATAACAATTTTTGAGAATGGTAAGATTATTTTTTATTTTGCCCACTTTTCATCTTTGTATCTGATTTTGGATTTTGTGTTAAGGCTCTATACACTTCTGGAGGGAATATCTGTACTGGTCTTGCTATTACTTTCTTGGAGTAGCAAGTATTGTGCTTCTCTGGGATCTCAGGCACATATCCTCAAGATGAGGACCTGCAAACTTTCAGTGGTCCCAAAGCAATCTGATGGAAGACAAAATCTTGTTTCTGACTTATTCTTAGCTCTATAAGCTCCAGACATGGGTTTAGATCTGGACAACACTCAGGTGGGCTCTCCTGTAGAGTGTGGAGTCTTCAGGACACTCCTGCTGGACTCAACCACCATCAGCACGCTGGAACAGTCTGCTGCTTCAGAGACAGAATTGTAGACTGCTTTGGTCTGAGATTACTGCCAGGGTTGTTCCTCAGCAAGCTTCAGACTGGGCTGGAGTCTGGAACTGAGACTCCACATTACTCCTGGGATCTCAGTTGTTGCCTGCTTCTCAACTTTCTTCTTGATCAGTGTAAAGAATAGAGTCACTGACCCCTCCTCACTCTGGAACAACCCCCCACTAAGCCCAGGTTCTGTCCTCAGTATGCCCTTGGTCTGCGGCTTAGAAGTGAGTACGTAATAAAAGACCTGCCACTTGCTACACATTCCTAGGTTCTTTATAAGGTTCAGCCTTTCTCTGTATCTGAGAACTCTTCCCACTCTGGTGCACAAACTCTCCTTGAGGTGAAAAGCTCACAGTGGCTATTCCTGTCCAGACCCTGACTCCAGCACCCACAGATGTCTCTGTCTTTCTCCTTATGACAACCTGTTCTGGAAAAAAAGATGCACCCAGTCTTTTTTCTTGAATTTCCCAATCAGCATGTGGTCTGCTGACTTTTATAAATTTGTGGATGAATTGTTGCTTCCTCCTCCTACACTACCATCATGACTCTGTGTGTGTATGTGTGTGTGTGTGTGTGTGTGTGTGTGTGTGTGTGAGAGAGAGAGAGAGAGAGAGAGAGAGAGAGAGACAGAGACAGAGAGAGACAGAGAGAGATCATGCCCTGATGTCATGGTCCTCTTTAAGAATGAAGCACAAAAAAAAACCTCTGTGAGTAGTAGTAGGAGCTGCCTACTGGGGACTCAACTGGAATGGGCCAAGTGGGCAACACAGCTCCTTTCTTCCTTTCTTCTTTCCTTCTTTGCTTCCTCTACTCACATCCTCCTCTCCCTTTCACTTCCCTTCAATCCCCTCCCTTCAGCTTCCCTCTTCTTCTTTTCATTTAAAGCCCTTTGAACCCTGGCTACACCCTAGTTTTGTAGCCTTATTATATACTATGAGACAATAATACTATCGATCAATAAACATTTATTAAGTACCTACAATGTTATAGGCACTGTGCTATGCACTGGGGATTATAAAAAGACCTTTTCTGCCCTCAAGAAGCTCCAACCTTAAGGGAGGAGAAAATAAACCAATACATACAAATAAGCTTTGCATAGAACAAATAGGAGATAATTAGCTAAGGATGATTAGGCCCTAGAATTAAGAAGGGTTAGGAAACGCTTCTTACAAATAATGGGCTTTAGTTGGGACTTAATGAAAGTCAGGGAAGCTAGTAGGCACAGATGAGAAAGAAGAGTATTCCAAGCATGCGGAAAATTCTGGGAGTTGAGAGACGCAGGGTCCTGTTTGTGGAATAAGCAGGAGGCCGGTGTTACTGGCTCAAAGGCTAAAGTGCAAGAAGACTGGACAAACAGGAGGGGGCTGTTCCTCTTCAGGAGTTCTGTTCACCAAGAATTTCCTCCTTCCTGTTCCTTACTTGTGACACTTCATTTCCCATCTCTTTATCTATGCAAAAGTTTACCTCCATGACTGGTACAAAGTAGGCACTTAATAAATGTATGTTGACCAATTGTTTGCTACTGAGGAATGTAGCACAGTTTTTCAGTGATATCTCATATTCAAACAGGATAATGTAGTTTACTTAAAAGTTTAGGACAAGGACAAATACTTTAAATTCTATGTAGTGACATAAAAAAAATTATCATGTCACGGTTACTTTCAAGCTGATATCTTATGTCCAACTCCAAATATCACACTTCAGTGAATTCCAGAATTTACTTTTATTGGATTTTTGCCTATGGGACAGTGACTTCTAGTTAATGAGAAAAGAGTGGGGCTAAATAAAATCCTGAATTTATGATAGGAAATGAGCAATGAATTGCTTCAGTGCAAATTGGAATTCATGCTGAATCATCAGTATAAAAATTACCTATGAAAGTCTTCATTCTAGAAAAGGGCATTTGTTATGAGATAACAATTCAGAGCAGTGGAGACACAACTGAGTTGGTTTCAGCCTTCAATATACCAGTTAATCAGGTAAGACATTAATATTAACTGCTCACAAGAACAATAAACAGAGAAAATAAATTACAAAAATATGGGTAATCAGGTTATTTTTGTTTTTGATTTTGACATATGGTTTATTTATGTTTCAGTTCTTAACATTCACTTCCAAAAGAATTTGAATTCAAAATTTTATCCCTATCTCTCCCCACCCCTACCCTAGGACAGCATGTATCCCATCCACCCTGTCCTCCAGTCTGTCCTCCCTTCTATTACCCACCATTCTTCCATCCCCCTTCCTTTTTATTTTCCTGTAGGACAAAATAGATTTCTATACTCCATTTCCCATAAGGCTTAATTTCCAGTTGCATAATAAAACAAATTTTAACATTCATTCTTAAAGCTTTGAGTCCCATATTCTCTCCCTCTCTCCCCCACCAACCCTCATTGAGAAAACAAGCAAATCAATATAGGTCATACATGTGTAACAATGTAAAGCACTTCCATAATAGTTATGTTGTAAAAAACTAACCACATGTCCCTCTGATATATCCTGCCCTTCATTTATTCTATTCTCTCCTTTTGACCTGTCCTCCCACAGTAGTGCTTGCTTCTGATTATCCCTTTCCCCAATTTGCTGCCCCTCCAAATATCTTCCCTTTCCTTTCCCCTTCCCCCTTGCCTTCTTGCAGTGTAAAACAGATTTCCATATCCAGTTGAGTATGTGTGTTTTCCCTCCTTAAGTCAAATGCCATGATAGTAAGGCTCAATTATTTCCTTTCATCTCCCCCCTCTTCCCTTCCATTGTGAAAATTCTTTCTTCCCTCTTGTACGTGAGATGATTTGCTACATTCTACCTCTCCTTTTCTCTTACTCCTAGTATATTCCATTCAACAGTAAATTTTTTTTAGATATTCTCCCTTCATATTCAGCTCACCCTATGCCCTTTGTCTATGTGTATATATATATATATATATATATATATATATATATATATATATACACATGCACACACATAAATACACACATGTACATATACATACATACACATATATAATATTTATATACGTATATGTCCATACACACACACATATATTCCCTCTAACTACCCTAATAGTGAAAAAGGTCTCACGAGTTATAAATAACATCTTTCCATGTATGAATGAAAACAGTTTAACTTTAATGAGCTCCTTAAGGCTTCTCGTTACTGTTTACCTTTTCACGTTTCTCTTGATTCTTGTATTTGAAAGTCAAATTTTCTGTTCAGCTCTGGTCTTTTCATCAAGAATGCTTGAAAATCCTCTATTTCATTGAAATTCAATTTTCCCCTAAAGAATTATGCTCAGTTTGTCAGGGGATGTGATTCTTGATTTTAATCCTATCTCCTTTGACGATATCACAAGCCCTTTGATCCCTTAGTGTAGAAGGAGCTAAGTACTGTGCTATCCTGATTGTATTTCCACAATACTTGAATTGTTTCTTTGTGGCTGCTTGTAGTATTTTCTCCTTGACTTGGGAACTCTGGAATTTGTCCATAATAATCCTAGGAGTTTTTCTTTGGGGATCTCTTTTAGGATATGGGTGGTGAAGGCTTTCCATTGTTATTTTGCCCTCTGTTTCTAGAATATCAGGGCACTTTTCCTAGATAATTTCTTGCAAGATGATGTCTAGGGTTTTTTTTATCATAGTTTTCAGGTATACCAATAATTTTTAAATTATCTCTCCTGGATCTATTTTCTGGGTCAGTTTTTCTTCCAATAAAATATTTCACATTGTCATCTCTTTTTTCATTCTTTTGCTTTTATTTCATAATTTCATGGTTTTTCATAGTCAATAGTTTCCATCTGCTCTGTTCTAATTTTTAAAGAACTATTTTCCTCAGTAAGCTTTTGAACTTCCTTCTTCATATGGCTAATTCTGCTCTTTAAAACATTCTTCTCCTCATTGGCTTTTTGGACCTCTTTTACCATTTGATTCAGTATAGTTTTAAAGGTGTTATTATCTTCTTCAGCATTTTTTCTGGGTAACCCTTAGCAAGCTGTTGACTTTCATGATTTTCTTGCATCACTCTCATTTCTCTTCCCAGTTTTTCCTCCACCTCTCTTACTTGATTTTCAAAATCCTTTTTGCATTCTTCCATGGCTTGAGACCATTGCAAATTTTTTTGGAGTTTTTTGGATGTAGAAACCTTGACTTGAATGTCTTTCTCTGATGGTGTGCTTTCTTTTTCCTTATCTGATAGGATGAAAGAAAATACCTTATCACCAAGAAAGTAATCTATAGTATTATTTTTCTCCCTTTTTGGGGCACTTTCTCTGCCATTTACCTGACTTTTGAGTCCTTTGTCAAGTGGAGAGTAGACTATAGGGACATGTAAGTTCTCAGTTCCTACAAAGTGACACAATCAAGAGAGATAAGTCACTCTTCCCTTGGCCTGCGCTCTAGTCTGTGAGCAGCCACAAGCACTCTTTTCTGCCTTGGATCTGTGAGTAGGATTCCTTCTCCACATTTGCCATCAGCTCCACCATGTCATTGCACCTCCTCATCCCAGGACCACCAGTTAGAACTAAGATGTAGGGAACTCTCAGGAACCAAGATGGCAGAGTGATGAGTAAATTCTCTCCACCTCTCCCTGTGGATTTTGAAAAATTCAGGGAATCTTTTCCCAGGAAAAATCCTGGAACAGTGTGATCAACCAAAGGTGTAAACAGTCCCTTGTTCCGTGAGGCTAGTAAAACTGCACATGGGAGCTCCTCTTGCTATGACTGAAGGGCACTAGTGAAGACTTGGAGCTGTCTCAGACAGTCACACCTCAGTGAACCAGGAGGAGATAATGAGACCCAGGGGGATGGAGCCCACAATCACTAACACCAGGTGTGCCTCAATAGCCCAGGGAAATCAGGAAGATACTAGTGTAGCTTGAGTTCACAAACCACTGAGATTGCCTATGCTCTATCTCAGCAGAGGGAACATTCTGTGACAAAAACAGCCCTTCCCTACACTTATCGCACCACATTGAGCTCCAGGGTAACTCCAGGGAAACTCAGAAAGACTTCACCTGGCCTCTGCCTTGGCATACCAGACAGCTCAGCACCAGGAAAGGTGCAGCATTTTAGCTTCCAGCTGAAAGAACCAGAGGCCACAATACTCTCCAGGGCCAGATGGATTTACAAGTGAATTCTATCAAACGTTTGAAGAACAATTAATTCCAATAATATATAGACTATTTGGGAAAACTGATGAAAGAGTCTTACCAAATTCTTTTTATGTTACAAGTATTGTTCTGATACCTAGACCAGGAAGAGACAAAACACAGAAAAACACAGACCAATTTCTAATGAATATAGATGCAAAAATTGTAAATAAGATATTAGCAAAAAGAATACAGAAACTTCTCATAAGAATAATACATTATATTCAGAAAGGATTTATACCAGGAATGCAGGGCTGGTTCAGTATTAGGAAAACTATTTAGCATAATTGATCATATCAACAAGAAAACTAACAGAAACCACATGATTATCTCAACAGATGAAGAAAAAGCATTTGACTAAATACAATACCCATTCCTTTCAGAAACACTGGAGAACATAAGAATGAATGGAGCCTTTCATAAAATAATAAGTGGTACCTACCTAAAACCATCAGCAAGCATTATATATAATGGGGATAAACTAAATACCTTTCCAATAAGATCAGGGGTAAAACATTGATGTCCATTATCACCACTGTTATTCAATATGGTACTAAACATGTTAGCTTTAGAAATAGGAGAAGAAAAAGGAACTGAAGGAATTAGAATAGTCAAAGAAGAAACTAAATTATCACTCTTTGCTGATGATATGAATCTGGATGAATCTAGACAATCAAATAAAAACCAGTTGAAATAATAAACAACTTTGGCATAGTTGTAAGTTACAAAATAAACCCACATAAATCATCTGCATTTCTATATATTACTAACAAAGTCCAATAGCAAGAGATAGAAAGAGAAATCTCATTTCAAGCTATGATAGACACTATAAAATATCTGGGAGTCTACCTGCAAAAACAAAACCAGGGAATACATGAACAAAATTACATAACACTTTTTGCACAAATAAAGTCAGATCTAAGTAAGTGGAAACACATCAGTTGCTCATGGGTAGGCCTAGCTAATATAATAAAAAGGACAATTCTACATAAATTAATTTAGTAATTTAGTGCCCTAAGAAACTACCAGATAATTATGTTCCAGAGCTAGAAAAAATAATACCAAAATTCATCTGGAAGAACAAAACAATATCAAGGGAACTAATGAAAAGATATGCTGGGGAAGGTGGCCTAGTCCTACCAGATCTGAAATTGTATTATAGAGAAGCAATCATCAAAACCACTCAGTACCTCCTAAGAAATAGAGGAGTATACCAGTGGAGTAAGTTAAGTACTCAAGACAATTTAGTCAATGAATATAACAATCTACTTTGTGATAAACACAAGGACTCCAGTTTCTGGGATAAGAACTCACGGTTTGACAAAAATTGCTGAGAAAACTGGATAACAGTGTGGTGGAAACTGGGCATAGACTAATGCCTGACATCGTACACAAGAAGAAAACCCAAATACATACATGATCTAAGTATAAAAACTGATATTAAAAACAAATTAGGGGAGCAATGAATAGTGTCTTTGTCAGATTTGTGAACAATGGAGAAATTTTTGACCAAACAAGAGATAGAGTACATTATGATGTGCAAAATGGATAATTTTGATTGCATTAAATTGAAAAGTTTTTGTACAAACAAATCCAATGCAACCAAGAGTAAGAGGAAAGCAGAAAACTGGAAAAGAATTTTACAACTAAGGTTTGTGATAAAGGCCTCAGTTCTAAAATATATAGAGAACTGAGTCAAATGTACAAGAATACAAGTCATTTCCCAATTGATAAATGGTCAAAGGATATGAACAAGTAGTATTAAGAGGAAGAAATTAAAGCTATCTATAGTCATAGGAAAATGCTGTAAATTCCTCTTGATTAGAGAGATGCAAATCAAAATAACTCTGAGGTACCCCATTACACCTATCAGATTGGTTAACATGACAAAACAGCAAGATGATAAATGTTGGAGAAGATGTGGGAGAATTGGAGCACTAATTCATTGTTGGTGGAGCTGTGAACTGATCCAACCATTCTTGAGAGCAATTTCGATCCACGCCCAAAGGGCTACAAAGATATTCCTTCCCTTTGACCTAGCAATGCCACTTCTAGAATTGTATTCCAAAGACATTACAAAAATGGGAAAGGGTCCCACATGTACGAAAATATCTGTAGCAGCAATCTTTGTGATGGCCAAGAACTGGAAGTCAAGGGGATGCCCATCAATTATTCAATGGCTGAGCAAGTTATGGTATACGAATGTAATGGAAGACTATTTTGCTATAAGAAATTATGAACAGGAAGATTTCAGAGAGTTCTGGAAAGATTTAGATAAACTGATACTGAGTGAAAGGAGCAGAACCATGAGAACTTTGTACACAGCAACAGCCGCAGTGTATTAGGAATTTTTCTGGTAAACTTACCCTTTCACAGCAATGCAAGGACCTAAAAAATTCCCAATGACTCTTGAGGCAAAATGCCTTCCACATCCCGAGAATGAACTATGGAATTGGATTGCACAATGAACAGACTATTTTCTATTGTGTTGTTTTTATTCTGTTTTATGGTTGCTCTCATTCATTTTAATTCTTCAATGGAACATGACTAAGGTGAAAATGCATTTAATAACAATGTGTGTGTAGAACCTATATAAGATTGCATGCTGTCGGGGGCGGAGCCAAGATGGCGGAGTAGAAAGATTCACCTAAGCTAGGTCCGAACCCACAGCCCATAGATTTCCTGTAAAAAGAACTCCTGACAAATTCTGGAGCAGTGGAAGCCGCGAAGAAACACAGTGAAGGAGATTTCCGCTGCAGAGAGACCTGAAGAACCGACCGCAGGGGT
>CM053775.1:42777206-42789386 GCA_028658325.1 Potorous gilbertii
GCACCCCATCCACCCCTTCCTCTGTTTCTGTCCAGCCTTCTATTATCCACCCTTCTTCTATCCTCTTTTCCCTCCATTTTCCTGTAGAGAAAAATAGATTTCTATACTCCATTGCCTGTATATCTTAATTTCCAGTTGCCTACTAAAACAATTTTTAACATTCATTATTAAAGCTTTGAGTTTCATATTCTCTCCTTGCCTCTCTACCCATCCGCATGGAGAAAACAACAATTCAATATGTCATACATGTGTAACAATGCAAAGCACTTCTATAAAAGTTATGTTGTAAACAACTTGCCACATTTCCCTCTTTCCTATTCTGCTCTCCACTTATTCCATTCTCGCCCTTGATCTGTCCTCCCACAATAGTGTTTGCTTCTGTTTATCACTTTCCCCAATTTGCTGTCCGTACCATTATCTTCCTTCTCCTATCCCCTTCTCCCTTGACTTCCTACAGGGTAAAATAGATTTCCACATTCAATTGAGCATCTCTTATTCCTGCCTTAAGTCAAATCCCGTGAGAGTAAGGCTCAATTATTTCCTTTCATCTCCTCCATTGTAAAAGCTATTTCTTCCCTCTTTTATGTGAGATAATTTCCTACATTCCACTTCTTTAACCATTTCTTTTACCTTTCTTTTACTCCTAGTACATTTCATACAACAGTAAATCATTTTTGTAGGTATTCCCTCTTCATATTCAGCTCATCCTGTGCTTTCTGTCTATGTGTATGTGTGTGTACATATATATGTACACCCATGTACATATACATATTTATACATACATAATATACACACATACATACCTATACACACCTACATGTATATTTCCTCTAACTACCCTAATTCTGAAAAAGACATCATGAGTTACAAATAACATTTTTCCATACAGGAATGCAAACAGTTCAACTTTAATGAGTTCCTTAAGACTTCTCTTTCCTGTTTAACTTTTCATGTTTCTCTTGATTCTTCTATTTGAAAGACAAATTTTTTATTCAGCTTTAATCTTTTCAACAAGAATGCTTGGAAGTCCTCTATTTCACTGAAATTCCATTTTTTCCTGTGAAGTAATATACTCACTTTTGCTGGGTAGGTGATTCTTGGTTTTAATCCTAACTACTTTGATCTCTGGAATATCATATTCTAAACTTTGATCCCTTAGTGTAAAGTTATTTTCTGAATGCTTGTAACATTTTCTTTTTGACCTGGGAACTCTGGAATTTGGCTACAATATTCCTTGGAGTTTTCCTTTGGGTATCTCTTTCAGGAGATGATCAGTGAATTCTTTCCTTTTGTATTTTAGCCTCTGGTTCTAGACTATCAGGGCAGTTTCCTTGATAATTTTTCACAAGATGATGTCCAGGGTCTTTTGTTGTTCATGGTTTTCAGGTCCACCATTAATTTTTAAATTATCTCTCTTGCATTGATTTTCCAGGTGAGTTGTTTTTCCCATGAGATATTACACATTTCCTTCTATTTTTTCATTCTTTTGATTTTGTTTTGTAATTTCTTGGATTCTCACAAAGTCATTAGCTTCCATCAGCTTCATTCTAATTTTTAAAGAACTGTTTTCTTCTCTGAGCTTTTGAATCTCCTTTTGTGTTTGCCCAAGTCCTGCTACAAGGGTGCAGCATAACATGGAGATACTCCTGTATATACTTGTATGTTTACTCTGTGTGTAACTTGGCCTTTGGGGATCCATAGTGATAGCAGTCACTCACCTCAGCTATAGCCATGCCTGTAATTCTCAGTCATCCACCCATCCCTTATAACCTGTTTTCGGCCAAATCAGGTGAAGGCTTTCTTGCTTCCCAGGTCTCCTTCCAGAAGATGGCCTTCTTAAAGTAGCCACCCTCTTAGGCTGAGTGAAGAAAAGCCCTTTCCTATTTCTACAAAAATGGGCAACAGACTTGGAAAGTATCCTAAGACTTCTACCTAATAACAAAACACAAAGATCAACTCTTTTCATTAAGGGGGCATATTAATAAGTTTAAAATGGACAAAAACATTTGTGGAACACAGAGATGTAACACTTCACTCAGCAATGCTAAAATAAGTCAACAAAAATGATTAGATGCTCACCCCTTGATGTTTCCAGTGCATCTGAAAGTGATCACTTTCAGATAGGGGGAAGCGTATAAAATAGCAAAGTTCCAAGAGTGGAATCCAGATACACACCATAGTGACAATCCGCAGGAATTTATCCAACAATATGTGTACAGAGAACCACAGAGCACATGCTCATCATATGGATTTGTTTATCGAAATGGAGGGGATTTCTGATGGCAATCCCACATCAGGTCACTGCCAGCTGAAATAGGAGCCCAGATTGAGCAATCAGCACAGAGTATGAAAGAAAGTGGTAGAAAATGAGCAACTCTTCACTGTAGGTTGTAAAATACTAGTGCCTTTTGAACAATTAGCAAAACATGAACTGGTAGTTGGAATTATCCATCAGAAACTCAATATCTTTCAGCTGATAGATGTTCCTGTTATAAATGATGACCTCAGGATAGATATATCTGGGAATTTAAAAATAAATTGTACTGGAAGTAGAATGTTGTTATGGGACAAAAATACCTTTGCCCTCTGACTTCCATCTAGTCGTAACACTAATTCATAAAACTTCAAGAGCAATATTTTTAATATCATACCAAGTGTTCCTAATCTCTAAGCAGCCTGAATGAAAAGCTTGCAACATAGAGAGCCCTAGGGGAAGATCTGAAAAATGTGTGGGCACAGCATGAGGAACCTGTGATTCCTCACAGTCCTGTCTCTTCCCAGAATTGTCCTAATGATGTATTCAGGGAGCCTGCATATGAGCTAACATCCCTATACTTTGATTGAGTTACCAGAGACACTAATTCTGTGCAATGATTTGAATAACATTATATAGAAAAGAATCAATAGCATGATATGTGAACTCCATCAAAAAGACTAAGAGATGAATAATGATAATAATAATGATAAATACTTTGTGCTTTATGGTTTGAAAAGAAGTTTGCAAAACATCTCATTTGAACCTTACAGACACCCATTTGAAAGATACGAAAATTGAGTTTTAGAGAATTTAAAATACCTTGCCCATGGTCACACAGTGAGTAAGACAGAACTTCAGTCTAGGTATCGTGATTCCAATTCCAAGTGTCTCTCCATTATGCTAATTCATTAGTGGCAGAGCAGCTGCTATTGGAGATAACAAAGCCCCCAATCTGAAATAGTGTTAGAAAAAAAATTATTAAGTCCCGTGAACACTGAGGCAGAAAGGAGTGTTTGTCTCCCTCTTCAGTTCTGTAACGTTTATGTGACCTAGGCTTTAGACCTGGATACGACACTTAAAAAGCAGGGACAGACGTGCTATCTCCCTGGGTGCCCCCACTGTTCCTCCCTACCACATCTGATCTTTGTCTCCTCCTGCCTGGAGAAAAGAGGCTGAGCCCCACTCCTTCCTCAGCGCCCCCCGCCCCCTCCCATCTCCCTTTGCCCTGGGGGATGGGAGGAATTCAAGTCCCATTGAAGGGCTGCTGGTTTGCAGAGGCTGCTGCAGCTACTGTGCTCTTTCTTCCTTTTTGTGGAGCCCAGGACAGTCCTCCCTCGACCTACCCTTTCCCCTCTTTGACCTTCCCCTCCCCCAGTTTCCATAAAAGGGTTGATCCTCCACAACCCCACGCTGAGCTCAGCTGCTCCTCCTCCCCCACCTCCAACAGCCTGAGCTGAGGAACCTGGGAGCCTGGTCAGCCCTGGACCCACCTCCATGAGGAGGATGTACCTGCAGCCCTTTCCCCTAGCCAGTTTAGGTCATGGGGGCTGAGATAAAGGACTGAGGGAGGGGGGCCCACTGCTCTGGGGCTGATGATAGAGACTGGTTCCCTCTTCCCTTCCCCATCTGCTCTGGGAAGAAATTAGCCTCTCCTTGCAGTGAAGTCACCGTACCCGCCCCCTCCCTCTCTCCCTACATTAAGTGTAAGTGTTTGTTGTCTGGAGGAGGATGTGAGTGGGTCAAGCAGGGAGATGTCTGAGTGCCCCTCACTCACTTCCCCTCCCCTTCCCCTCCACACCCCAGCCTCCCCTCCGTTATCCCCATCTGCCCCCCATCTTCCAGACTGACCGATCCCGAGGGTCTTCCTAGTGCCTAAGTGGCTGTGAGGTAAGTGCCCCCTCCCTGCTCCTGCCTCAGCCTCTCCCTTTCTTCTCCTTGTCTTCTCTTCAGCCCTCTCCCCAATTTTTTTCTGAAGCAGAGCACTCTCTCCACAATTGGCTTCCTTTAATGCCGAGGAGGATGTGTGTAACGGTGGGTGCCAGCGCCTGGGTTTATTAAGATCTTTGTCCGTGTGTTATATATGTAGGTAGGATTATGTCTGCGTGCGTGTGTGTTCAGGGGTGAACTGTTTGTGTCTGCCCCTGCCTGGGGCTTCCTGCCGTCCCTGGTCTTTGTCTGGAGGTCTGGGAAGTGGAGTGGGGTGCCATGGAGGCCAGCATGGAGAAGCCTTTGGGGACACTCCTTCCTCCCCTCCTCAAGTAGAGTTTTCCATCCTTTATCCTCCCTTCTTCCCATCCTGGGCTTGGCCTCAGGGCTGGGAAGAGAGGATGCAGTCTACGACCTCTTCCCCTCCCCTTTTCCAGAGTATCTCCTTTGTTTGGTGTCCTTTAACTTAATAATACATTCATTTATGTTCTCGTTTGAACCAGAATCTGGTGAAAGGGGTATTTTCAGGTACTTGGTGGTTGAAGAGAAAGAGGGGACTGACAGTGAACTGCAGGTCTCTATGGTTTACAGACAGTAAGAAAAACATGTTTTTAATGTGCATTACCTCATCATGAAGGATTTGACCCATTTTGTCACAGGGCTATTGATACGTTAGATTTCTTCCTTTGAAAACTTCCTTGTTCCTTTGACTATTGGAGAATGGCTCTTAATCTTAGAAATTGGAATCAGTTCCTTCTACATCTTGCATATGCAACAGTCATTTAGAGAACTTTGCTGCAAAGATGTTTTTCCTCATTTAACTAAATTTGATATGGTTGTGCAAAAACATTTCAACTTTATAGAAGCAGGCTCCTCCATTTTACTTTCTCTGATTCTCTTTGTTGCTTGCTCTGTCATAACCTGTTCTTTTAATAAATGCAAAAATAATTCCTCCTTACTCCACTAAGTTGTTATTGATTACCTTTTTACACCTAATTCATGCACCTATTTGTAGTTTAATTGGAAATGTGTGGTATGAGGTGTTGATGTCCTATCACATTTCTGGTAAATGACTTTTCCCTTATCTCATTGGTTTGTTTTTTTTTTTATTTAATCAAATAGTTTTTCCTCCTTTGACTCCCCTCAACTTCTGTCTTGAATATATTAAACATGATTTTAATTTTTGCATGCTTCTGTAAGTTGTATACCTAATCTTTCACTTTTTGACAAGTTCTAATTGTTTTCTGAACAACTAGGTATTCTGCAGCACTCGAAGACAAGAATATTCATCTCCTTGAGTTCAAAGCTGGCAGACGCTTACCAGTTGTGTGACCCGGGGCAAGTCACAATCTTGTTTCCCTCAGTTCCTCATCTGTGGAATGAGGTGGAGAAGGAAATTCCAAACCACTCCAGTATCTGACCAATAAAAGTCAGGCAGGACTAAATAACTACAATTGTTTTCATAATCACTGATGTGTAGCAGAGTTTGAGATCTGCTACTGACAATCACTAACCTCACAACTTTTATTCTCCTTTCCTCCCTCAATTATTTTCCTTGAGATACTTGATCCCTTTTCAAAAATTTTTATTAGTATTTTCTGTTTCTTCCATCACAAGGGTATCCCAGGTATCCCTTCCTCTCCCCATCTTCCAGATCTATGCCATGTAAGAAATTGTCTTTTTGTTTTAGGGAGGAAAAGAAAAGCAACCCCAAATGATCAGTGCATTCAGAAAAAGGTGTGTAATGTTTAATATGATTTGACCTCTCAACTCCTGGACAGGGTAGGATAAGGCTGGTGCTGTCTTCTTACGTTTCCTTTTCAGTCCCACATGATCTTCAACATTTTGTGACATGTACTTTTAATTTTTGTGTGTCATTCTTTCTGTTTTAATTGTTATATTTACTGGGTGTATATACTGTTTTCTTGAATCTTCTTAATTTACTTTGCATCAGTTCACAAAGCTGTTTCCATACCTCTCTGTACTCATCTAACACATCATTTCTTACAACGTCGTAACAGTATTCCATGACATTTGTGTTCTATGCCTTGTTTAGCCGTTCTTAAGTTGATAAGCATCTACATTTTTTCCAATTCATAGGTGTCACAAAAAGTGTTGTTATAAACATTTTGGAGTATATGGGGATTTTTTTCTTCTTGATGGCTTCCTCAGGGTGTAATGCAAGTCCTTGTTTTAAAGGCTGTGGGCACTTTTGTTACTTTATTTGCATAATTCCAAATTACTTTCTGAAATGAATATGTCATTTCATGGTTCCACCAACTGCGTATTAGTGTGTGCATATTTCCACACCCTTGTTTAGGTATCAAAAATATATTTGTGCCAAAAAAGGACTCTTTCTTTAGCTGTTGTTTCACATAGTTTACATAGTTTGGGGATGAAATGTTCTTTAAATGTGTAGTAGAACTTTCTTTCAAATCCATGTGGTCCTGGGAATTTGTTCCTAGGGAACCCATTTGTGCCATGTTCGATGTCTTTTTTTAAGGTAGGGTTGTTTAAGCACTCTATTTACTCTTTTGTAAACATGGGCAGTTTATATTTTTGTAAGCATTCATCCATTTCATGTGGATTGTTAATTTTCCTGGCATATCATTGGGCCAAATAACTCCTAAGCAAGGCTTTAATTTCAACTTCATTGGTTATTGCATTCACAATTTTGTTTTTGAGACTGGTAATTTGGTTTTATTCTTTCATTTTGTTAATCATGTTAACTAATGGTTTATCATTCTGATTAGTATTTTTATAAAACTATCACCTATTTTTATTTATTATTTTGATTTTAAAAATATTTTCTTAATCTCATCTTAGATACAGGGGTTTCCATTTTGGTGTGTAATTGGAGAATTATCCTTTGTTCCTTTTTCTACTTTTTAAAACTTAGTGCCCAGTTCCCTCATCTGCTTTTCTGCTGTTTTATTCATATAAGCATTTAGACATAGAAAGAAATTTCTCCTAAGCATTGCTTTGGCCAAAATTTGACACAAATGTTTGTACGTTGCCTCGTTGTAATTCACTTCAATGAAATTATTGGTTAAGTAGGTGATTTGTTCTTCAGTCCACCCATTCTTTAGGATTAGATTATTTAGTTTTCAATCAATTTTTAATCTGTGTTTCCACACCTTGGTAATTTATATTGCATTGTGTTCTGTTAAAGTTGCATTCAATATTTCTGTATTTGTTTATTTGTTCATGAGGTTTTTATGTGCTAATATATGTTCATTTTCGAAGGTGCCATGTACAGGTGAAAAAAAGTTATGTTCATTTTTACTTCCATTCAGTTTTCTCTAGGGTTTTGTCATGTCTTATTTTTCTAATATTCTTTTATTGTCCTTATCTTCTTTTTTATTCATTTTATGCATAGATTATGCATAGAAGAAAGCTGTGGCTACCCTTAGTATAGTTTTACTAATTCCTTCTGTAAGTCATTTAACTTTTCATTTTAATAAGTTGCATACTCTGCCCTTTGGTGCTGATTTGGTTAGTCTTGATATTATATTATTGCTTATGGCACCTTTTACCCAAATATACTTTTTCTGCTCATCTCTTTGAATTAGATCTGTTTGAGCTTTTGCTTTGTCCAAGATCATTATGTCTACCATTGCCTTTTGTATTTTAGCTGAAGTTTAAGTGTGTTTACTGAGAGACTGGGGCCAGGGGGGAGCCTGGAGGGAATTATCTAAAGCTGCAAGTCTTTTCACATTTTTCATATTACTGTTTTCAGTCCTAATTCTCGGGGTTAAAAATAGTTAAAAATGACTACATTCCATTAAAAATAATGAAATATTATCACACAATAAGAAATGCCTAAATGAAGTGCTTAAGAGAAACTTGAGACATCAAGTATCAAAAACGAAAAGTCTGTTATATGGATGAAGGATTATAGTTGATCTTCTTGGTCAAAAATACTAGCAATAGTTGGAAGTTATAAAGAGGCCAATTGAGGACTGATATCAGGAAAAACTTTCTAAACATCAAAATTCTCCAAAACTGTAATGCCCTGCCTTGAAGGTGGATGGTGGATTGAATGGTAGATTTCCCATCCTTGGAGGTGTTTAAGGAAAAGCTGAATGACCATTTGTCTCTTACAGTGAAAATTTCTTTCCTGTATAGATTGGGTGAGATGGCTGCTGTGGTCCCTTCTAACTCTCAAGTTTTATGTAACATATGTGAACCAAGACTGACAGGAAAATCTGAGGACAATGTGGATTTTTCAATATTTTATTTTCCCCAGTTACAAGTAAAGATAATTTTTAACTTTAATTCAAAAAAATTTAAGTTCCAAATTTTATCTCTCCTTCCCTCACTTCTTCCCACCCTGAGAGAGTAACCAACCTGATATGGGGTATGTCATACAAGTCCTATTACTGTATTATCCATGTTGTGAAAGAGTACATAGAATCAAAGGAGAAAACACATGAAAAGATATAGAAAGTGAAAAAGAGAATGGTTTGATCTGCATTTAGGACTTCATCAGTTCTTTCACTGGAGGTAAATAACATTTTTCATCATGGCTCCTTTGAAATTGTCTCGGATCATTGTATAGCTGAGAATTACTGAGTCATTCACAGTTGATCATCAGTAGCATTGCTGTTACTGTGTAGAGTTATTCTGATTCTGCTCAGTTCATTTTGAATCAGTTCATTTAAGTCTTTCCAGGTTATTCTGAAATCCGGGTGCTCATCATATTTATACCACAGTAATATTCCATTCCAGTCATATGTCATGTCTTCTTCAGTCATTCCTCACTCAGTGTACATTCCCTTCAATTTCCAGCTTTGCCACTATAAAAAGAGCTGTTAGAAGTGTTTTGTACAAATAGTTCCTTCCCCCCTTTTTAAAATCTCTTTGGGATATAGACTTAGAAGTAGATCTAAGGGTGTGCCTAGTTTTAAAGTCCTGTGAGCATAGTTCCAAATTGCTCTCCAGAATGGTGGGATCATTTCACAGTTCCATCAACAGTGCCATAATATACCAATTTTTCCACATCCCCTCAAAGATTTGTTATTTTCCTCTCTTGGTCATATTAGCCAATCTCCTAAGTGTGACCTGGCACCTTAGAGATGTTTTAATTTGCATTTCTCTAATCAATAGTGATTCTGGGCATTTTTTTTCTGTGCCTATTAGATAGCTTTGGTTTCTGTCATCTGAAAATTGCCTGTTCACACCCTCCACCCATTTATCAACTGGACAATAACATGAATTCTTATAAATTTAATGCAGTTCTCTATATACTTGAGAAAGGAGCCCTTTATCAAGGACAGTTTTTTGTAAAAATGGTTTACAGATTTCTACTTTCCTTCTAATCTTGATTACTATTCTTTTGTTTCCGCAAAATTTTTTTAACTTAATACAATTTAAATTGTCCGTTTGTTATCTTCTAATATTCTCTATCTCTTGTTTGTTGATAAAATCTTACTTTCTGCATGCATCTGACAGGTAAAAACTATTCCTTGCTCTCCTAATTTGCTTATGTTATCACCTGTTATGCTAAATCATCTACCCATTTTGAACTTACCTAGGTGTTGTTCTTGTTTTATTCATCCATTCTCTTGGAAGAGGACCAATGACATAAGGAGGGTGATGTTTTGACTTGTAAGTGGTTTTTGTCTTTTCTTTTTGTTTTAACCAAATGAACCAAGGATTTACCTTTTATCACCCTCCCCCCCCCCGCCATAAAACCAGCCCTTGGTTTGATTTCTTAGTTTAGTCATTTTCTTAATGTTCCATCTGTTAAATTTTCTTTGATTTTCAGAATTTTCAATGTACTGTTTAATTGGGAATTTTCAGTTAGTTTTTTTTTGTAGCTTTTTTAGTTGCATGCCCAATTGATTGATCAGCTCTTTCTCTATTTTATCGATGTAAGTGTTTGGAGATGTAAAATTTCCCCTAATACTTCTTTGACTGCATCCCACACGTTTTGGTCTGTTGTCTCATTTTTGCCATTATCTTTGATGAAATTATTGGTTGTTTCTATTATTTGTTCTTTGACACACTCATTCTTTAAGATTAGATTACTTTATTTCTAATTGATTTTTAATCTCTCTTTCCATGGCCCTCTCTTAAATGTAATTGTTCTTGCATCATGATCAGAAAAGGATGTGTTAAATATTTCTGCTTTTCTCCATTGGACTGTAAGGATTTTATGCTGTAATAACTGGTAAGTTTTTGTGTAGGTGCCATGTACCTCTATGAAAATGTTATATTTCTTTCTATCCCAATTTATTTTTCTCCAGAGTTCTTTCATATCTAACTTTTTTTCTGAATACCTCCTAAAGTTTCTTCTTCTATATGTTGTGGTTAGATTTAACTAGTTCTGAGATGGAAAAGTTGAGGTCCCCCACTAGTAATTTTACTGTCCATGTTCTCCTGTAATTAATTTAATAGAAATATGGATGTTATATCATTTGATGCATATATGTTTAGTATTAATGTTACTTCATTATCTGTAGTACCTTTTAGGAAGAAATACTTAGAGTCTCTTTTCATTAGGTCTATTTGACTTTTGCTTTGTCTGAGATATCGTTTGCTATCCTTGTTTTTTTTTACTTACTTCAGCTGAAGCACAATATATTCTGCTCTGACCTTTTACCTTTACTCTGTATGTATCTCTGCTTCAAATATGTTTCTTGTAAACAATATAATATAGAATTCTGAGTTATATTCCATTCTGCTATCTGTTTCTCTTTTATGGGCAAGTGCATTCTATGCATATTTACAGTGATGATGACTAACTGAATATTTTCCCTGTTTATACTTTTCTTTCTCTCTCATTACACCATGTCCCTCCTCACTAATATTTTGATTCTCACTATCCCCTCCTTCAGTCAGTCCTCTCTTCTATAAGCCTCTCCTCACATATTCTTATCCCCTTCCACTCTTACTTCCCTACAGGATAAGATAGATCTATACTTAATTGAGTGTGTGTGTAATCTCCTCTTTGAGTCAAATCTGCTGAGAGAAGAGTTCAAGCAACATAACCTTCCCTTCTTTCCTTCCATTGTGATAGGTCTTTTGCACCTTTAAATTTTATATTAGTTACTCCATTCTTCCTCTCCATTCCCTCTTCTTCCCATGCAGTCCAATTTGTCACCCCTTAATTTTTTATATCATCCCATCAAAGTCAATTTATACTCACACCCTCTGTCTGTGTATACTCCTCATAACTGCTCTAGTAGAGACAGAGTTCTTAAGAATTACAAGTATCATCTTCCCCTGTAGGGATGGAAGCACTTTAGTCATTAAATAATTGATGTTTTTGCTTTCCTTTTTGCCTTTCTATGATTTCCTTGAGTGTTATATTTGAAAATTGATTTTGCTGCTAAGTTCTGGTCTTTTCAACAGGAATGTTTAAATGTCCATTATTTCACTGAATGTCCATTTTTTTCCCTGAAACATCGTGTTCACTTCTGTTGGGTAGGTGATTCTTGGTCATAATCCAAACTCCTTTACCTTCCAGAATGTCCTACTCCAACCCCTCTAATCTTTTAATGTAGAAGCTTCTCAATCTTGTGGAATCCTACCTATAGCTCCTCAGTATTTGAATCTGTTTTTTTCTTGTAGTATTTTCTCCTTAAACTGAGAATTCTGGAGTTGAGCTGTAATATTCCTTGGAATTTTCATTTTGGGATCTTTTAGAAGATGGTTGGGGGTTTCTCTTGATGTCTATTTTATCCTCTGGTTCTAGGATATCAGGGCAGTTTTCCTTGATAATTTCTTGAAAGGTGCTGCTCAGGTTCTTTTTTCATGTCCTGAGATAGGACTTGCCCTCTGAGCCCTTCTGACTCTGAAGCAGAGATCTTTGTGTGTCAGAGAATCCCTCTCTTCCCTCCAGACACAGTTCAAGTATCACCTATTCCATGAAGCTTTTCCTGATTCCAGCTGTTAGTGGCCTGGCTCTCATTCTGCTTGTGCTTTATCTTTATTTGTCTTTATTCTCTACATACTTTTATGTTTTTTGTGTGTGTCATTAGAACACAAGG
>CM053775.1:42796336-42814370 GCA_028658325.1 Potorous gilbertii
AGAACTCCCCTTCCTACTCCTTGTTCTTTGAAAAAGCCAGATGCAAGCACACTGGGACCCAGGGCTTGGACTTTTTGGTACAGTGGCATTCAGTGACTGTTTATGCTTTCAAATTTGTATTGATTAAATAATTAAGCTAATAAATAATTCACACTGGTTGAATCAAATCAGCTAGTACCAGTCACTGATACAAGGCAGGGGGTAAAGCTCTGCTAGGTTTACATTGGTTTATTGTACAACTTGGCAGGGAAAAATTCCATTTTGATTTTTTATTCTGTTATTACTAAAAATCACTGGGAGGAAGACTTCACTCTAGGAAACAAGGAAATATTGTAAACAGGCTGCTCTGAAAACCTGATGTGTTTATGTAGAGAGAAAATATTTGTGTGCAGAGAAGTTGTATCACTGTATAATGCCTGGATTTCTGTACTCTGTTGTCTCAAATTAAACCTGCTATTATTGACTGTCCAGTGACTCCACAGTACCTCATTTCATCCCAACACTGACCCTGAATTAAGAGACTGCTGGTGCTCAAGCCTCCTCTAGTTATCTGGCACAAGAGAGATATTCAAGGACTACTAGAATGACTGACATTGTCCAAAGCATACTTCCTCCTGACTGTAGGAACTGCAGGGCCAAATCTTTTCTTGGATGTAAGAGAGAAGAAAATAATAACAATTAAATACATGAAAATGTTGAAGATTCTGGGAGCTAAGAGGGTGGAGTGATCAGTAACTGTTGTCTCTCTCCCCTTGTTCACCTTGAAGAGCCCAGAGAATATCTCCCCAGGCAAAATCCTGGAACAGTAGGAGCAGCAGAAGAGGTAAACAGTCTCTTAGCCTGTGAGGCTAGGAAAATCGCTAAGGAGGATCCCTCTTGCTGTGACTAAAGGGAATCCAGTACAGGACTGGAGCTGTCCCAGACAGCCTCATCTCAATAAATCGGGAGCCCCAGGGGTGTGAAGCCCCAAACTGCCAATATCGGGACCCCAGGCATGCCTCAGTACCCCACGGGTATAGGGAAGACACTAGTGAATGAGGGATCACCAATCATTGAGCTTGCCTATGCTCTAGTTCAGTGGAGGAGACCTCCTGTGGCCAGAACACCCCTCTCCCACACTTAACACAGCTAACTCCAGGGTAACCCTGGGGGAACCCAAAAAGACTTCACCTGCCCTCTGCTTTCCAACACTAGCCAGTTCAGCACCAGGTAAACTGCAGCATTTTAGCTTTGAGATGAAAGAACCAGAGGCTACAACACACAAAACCTCAAGGTTTAGGCACAGGTACTATGGGACAAGAGCCCTCTGTGCCCCAGATGCAGAGATCTACTTTAAAAGCTAGGAAAAGGATAATCATCACAAGTAAGAAACAAAACAGAAAAGAAAAGACCACAGAATTTTTCTATGGGGACAAGAACCAAAACACGAATACCAAAGAGGTCAAAATTGAGACTGTACTCTCATCTGACAATTCAGAAGGGAATATGAACTGGTCTGAAGCACAAAGAGCATTCTTGGAAGAGGTCATGAAGGATTTTGAAAGCCAACTCAGAGAAACACAAGAAAAACTAACCAATGACTTTAAAAATATGAAAAAAGAAATCACAGAATAGTTTAAAGGAAAATTGGACAAATGGAAAAGGAAGTACAAAACCTAACTGGAGAAAATAACTCCTTAAAAGTAACAACTGGATAGAAGGGAAAGGAGATGCTAAAGTTAACTGAAGAAAATAATTGAATAAAAATTGGAGTTGGACAGATAGAAGCTAATGATTCTATGAGACATCAAGAATCAGTCAAACAGAATCTAAAGAATGAAAAGATACAAGAAAATGTAAAATATCTATTTGGAAAAACAACTGACCTGGAAAATAGATCTAGGAGAGAAAAATCTAAGGACTATTTGTCTAACAGAAAGCTGTGATGAAAAAAAAAAGAGCCTGGACAATATTTTCCAAGAATTCATCAAGGAAAACTGCCCAGAAGTCCTAGATGCAGAGGGCAAAATAGTCGTGGAAAGAATCCACCATTCACTTCCTGAGAAGGATCCCCAACCAAAAACACCAAGGAGCATCATTGCCAAATTCTAGAACTATCAAGTGAAGGAGAAAATACTGCAGACAGCCAGAGAGAAACAATTCAAATACAGAGGAGCTACAGTCAGGATCCCACAGGACCTTGGAACTTCTACATTAAAAGTTCGAAAGAATTCGATATTCTGTAAGGCAAAGGAGCTGGGACTACAAACAAGGATCAATTACCTGGCAAGTCTGGGCATGATATTTCAAAAGAGGTGTGTATTCAATGAAATAAGGGATTTTCAGACCTTCTTGATGAAAAGGTCAGAGTTCAGTAGAAAATTAGATCTTCATATGCAGGTAGCACGAGAAGCATATAAAGGAAAATGGGAGGAAAAATTTGTTATTCAATATGGGCAAACTGTTTACATCCCTATAAGGGAACTTATACTTGTTAATCTTGAGAACCGTATAATTATGATGATATATAAAATGGATATACATAGATAGAAGGAGCAGTATAAAGTAAATAATATCATGATAAAACTGTGATTTAAGAATGAGAAGGGATTGTAATGGGAGATGTGAAAAGGAGGAGTCATAAAAAGGTAAATTACATCACAGGAAGAGGCACAAAAGCATATTACAGTAGAGGGAAAGAGGGGAGGGAGATGAGCATTGTTTGAGAGTTACTCTCATCTGATTGGGTTCAAAGAGGGAACAATAAACTCAGTTAAATATAGAAATACAACTAACTCTATAGGCAGTAGGAGAGGAAGAGGGAAAGAAAAGGGAGGGGAGGTTAAAAGGGAGGGAAAAGTTATAAGGGAAAAGGAGATTAAAACAGAGCAGGGACTGAAAGAAGGGAGGGAAGACTGGCGGAGGCAGCGGTCAAAAATTAAAATTCTATAGTGGAAGGAATAGTTCTTCCTATAGAAGGGAGGACTAAAAGCATAAAGAGGGAAAGGGGATGGAGAGAAAGACACAGAAATCATAACTGGGAATGTGAATGGGATCAGCTCTCCCATAAAACAGAGATAGCAGAATGGATTAGAAACCATAATGCAATAATATATTGTTCACAAGAAACACATTTGAAATGGGGCATACACACCGGTTAAAAGTAACAGGTTGGAGCAGAATATATTGTACTTCAGCTGATGGAAAAAAAAAAAAGCAGAGGTATCAATCCTAATCTCAGACAAAGCAAAAGCAGAAATAAATCTAATCAAAAGAGATAAGGAAGGAAACTATATCCTGCTAAAAGGTACCATAGACAACGAATCAATTTCATTGTTAAACATATGTGCTCCAAGTGGTATAGCATCCAAATTCTTAGAGTAGAATTTAAGGGAGTTATAGGAAGAAATAGACAGCAAAACTATAGGATTGGGGAACTCAACCTCCCCCTCTCTGAACCTGATAAGTGTAATTTCAAAATAAACAAGAAAGAAGTTAAGGAGGTGAATAAAACTCTGGATAAGGTAGATATGTTAAATCTCCGGAGAAAATTGAATGGGGATAGAAAGGAATATACCTTGGGGACAGAAAGGAATATACCTTTTTCTCAGCAGCACATACACAAAAATTCTCCTTGTACTAGGGCATAAAAACCTCACAATCCAGTGCAGAAAGTCAGAAATGGTGAGTGTATCTTTCTCAGATTATAACGCAATAAAAATTATAAGGAATAAAAGGCCAAGGAAAAATAAATGAAACATTAATTGGAAACTAAACAATCTAATCCTAAAGAATGAGTGGGTTTAACAACAAATCATAGAAACAATCAACAATTTCACTCAAAGGAATGACAATAATGAGTCATCCTACTGTGGGGATACTTCTGGGATACTACAAAAGCGGTTCTTAGGGTAATTTTTATATCTTTGAATGCCTACATTAATAAAATAGAAAAAATAAGAGATTGATGAATTGAGCATGTAGCTGGAAAAGATAGGAAAAGAACAAATTGAAAATTTCCAAGTAAATACCAAATTAGAAATACTGAAAACCAAAGGAGAGTTTAACAAAATTGAAATTGTGAAAAGTATTGAACTAATAAATAAAACTGAAAGTTGGTTTTATGAAAAAACCAATAAAATTGATAAACCTTTGGTCAATTTGATTTTAAAAAGGAAAGAAGAAAATCAAATTACCAATATCAAAAATGAAAAGGCTGAACTAACCTCCAATGAGGAGAAAATTAAAACAATAATTAGAAATTACATTTTCCAACCATATGCCCATGAATCTGACAATCTAATTGAGATGGATGATCATTTTAAAAAACATGAATTGCCCAGATTAACAGAAGAGGAAGTTGAATATTTAAATAATCCAAACCCAGAAAAAGAAATTGAACAAGGCATCAATGAACTCCCTAGGGAAAAATCTTCAGGGTCAGATGGATTTACAAGTGAATTCCATCAAACATTTAAAGAACAGTTATTCCAATACTATATAGACAATATGAGAAAATTGGGGAATAAGGAGTTCTCCCAAGTTCTTTTCATGATACAAATATGGTTCTGATATCTAAACCAGGAAGAGCCAAAACAGAGAAAGAAAACTATAGATCAATTTCCCGAGCGAATATAGATGTAAAACTTTCAAATAAATTAGAAAAAGAATACAGCAAATTATCATGAGAATAATACATTATGATCAGGTAGGATTTATACCAGGAATGCAGGGCTGAGTCAATATTAGGAAAACTATTAGCATTATTGATGGTGTCAACAAAAAAACTAAAAGAAAGCACATGATTATCTCAATAGATTCAGAAAAAGCTTTTGACAAAATATAACATCCATTCCCATTGAAAACACTTGAAAGCATGGGAATAAATGGAACTTTCCATAAAATAATAAGGAACATCTACATAAAACCTTCAGCAAGCATTATATGAAATGGGGAAAGCTAGATGCATTTCCAATAAAATCAGGGGTGAAACAAGGATGTCTATTATTACCACTGTTATTGAAGATGGTATAGAAATGCCAGCTGTAGAAATAAGAGAAGAAAAAGAAATTGAAAGAAGTAGAATACTCAAAGAAGAAACAAAGTTATCACTCTTTGCAGATGATATGATGACATACTTAGAGAATCCCAGAGAATCAAGTAAAAACTACTTGAAATAAGAAGCAACTTTGACAAAGTTTCAGGTTACAAAATAAACCCACATAAATCATCTACATTTCTATATATTGCTAACAAAGTCCAACAGCAAGAGAGAGAATGAGAAATCCCATTTAAAGCTACAGTAGACAGTATAAAAATATCTGGCAGTGTACCTGCTAAAACAAACATAGGTAGTATATGAACACAATTACAAAACACTTTTCGCACAAATCAAGTCAGATTTAAGTAAGTGGAAAAATAGCAGTTGCTTGTGAGTAGACATAACTAATATCATAAAAATGATAATTCTACCTAAATTAATTTATTTATTTAGTACCATATCAATCAAACTATCAGATAATTATTTTCTACAGCTAGAAAAATAATATCAGAATTCATCTGGAAGAACAAAAGGTCCAGAATATCAAGGAAACTAATGGAAAGAAATGCTAGGGAAGGTGGCCTAGTCCTACCAGATCTCAAATTTTATTATAAAGCAGCAGTCACCCAAACCACTTGGTACTGGCAAAGAAACAGGGGGTTAGACCAGTGGAATAGGTTAGGTACTCAAGATACAGTACTCAATGAATATAGCAATCTACTGTTTGATAAACCCAAGGACCCCAGCTTCTGGGATAAGAACTCATTGTTTGACTATAATTGCTGGAAAAACTGGATAATAATGTGGCAGAAACTGGGCATTGACCAGTACCTGACACCTTACGCAAGAGTAAAGTCCAAATTGATACATGATCTAGGTATAAAGACTGACACCATAAAAAAAAATTACGGTAGCAAAAAGTAGTGTATTTGTCAGATTTGTGGAGGATAGAGAAATTTATGACAAAACAAAAGATAGAGAACATTGTGACACACAAAATGGATAATTTTGATTACATTGAATTGAAAAGGTTTTACACAAACAAATCTAATGCAAGCAAGCTTAGGAGGGAAGCTTAAAGCAGATAGAATTTTTGCAACTAGTGTCTGTGATAAAGGCCTCATTTCTAACATATATGGAGAACTGACTGAAATGTACAAGAGTACAAACCATTCCCCAATTATTCCCCAACTGATAAATAGTCAAAGGATATGAACAGGCAATTTATTAAAGATATCTATAATCATATGAAAAAATGCTCTAAATCACTTTTGATTGGAGAGATGCAAATCAAAACAACTCTGAGGTACCACATTGCACCTATGAGGTTGGCTAATACGACAAAACAGGAAGTTGATAAATGTTGGAGAAGATATGGGAGAGTTGGAACACTAATTCATTGTTGGTGGAGCTGTGAGCTGACTCAACCACACTGGAGAGCAATTTGGAACTATGCCCAAAGGGCTACAAAAATGTGCATACCATTTAACCCAGTAACATGCTTCTGGGACTCTATCCCAAAGAGATCATAGAAATGGGAAAGGGTCCCACATGTACAAACATATTTACAGCAACTCTCTTTGTGGTGACCCAAAACTGGAAATCAAGGGGATGTCCAACAACTGGGGAAAGGCTGAACAAGTTGTGCTGTAGGAATGTAATGGAATACTATTGTGCTCTGAGAAACAGTGAACGGGAAGACTTCAGAGAAACCTGGAAAGAAATGAAATGAAACGATGCTGAGTGGAAGAATCAAAACCAGGAGAATTTGGACACAGTAACAACCACAGTGTGTGAGAAATTTTTTCTGGTAGACTTAGTACTTCATTGCAATGCATGGACTTAAAAAATTTCCAATGGACTCTTTAGGTGAAACATCTTCCACATCCAGGGAAAGAACTATGGAACTGGATCACAGATAGAAGCAGAAATTTTTCTTTTGCATTATGTCTTGTTTTGTTTTCTTTTATGGTTTCTCCCATTCATTTTATATCTTCTATGCAACATGTATTTAATAGGAATGTACATGTAAAACCTGTATAAGATTGTACACTGTCTCAGGGAGGGAGCTGGTAAGGAGGGATGAATGAGGGGGAGAAAGGGGAAAAAATATGAGATATGTGGAAGTGGTTGTCAAACACTGAAAAGAAATATAATTTAATTTTAAAAAAATAGTTGAGGAAATTGGGGACCTGATTTTCAGGTCCAAATACTGAGGAAGAGCAGAGTTGATGATCAACAAAATGTGAGTTAAGCAATTCCTCAATTACTAGATTTTATGTCAAATTGCAGTAGAGCAGGCACCATTTATTGAGAACTACTGAATGCTTAGCATAATGTTAGGCTGTATCAGGGAGTTGTGGGAAATAAGAATGAAGAAGTGTGGAGATCAGGGAGAACAACTTTACCCTCCAGGGCAACATCTAGGACTAGATGGGCTGGCTCTGTTCTTCTCCCTATTTCCCTTCATTTCCTTTTAATCACAGTTTCACCAAATTAGACATCCCTTTGGGATAGTTACATTAAATATATGAATATGGATTTGTAGGGTTGAGAAAGTGAAAATGGGGATTGGCAGGAGAAGTATGTAGTGCAGACCTTAGTACAGTTATTTCCATAGAGTAAGTTCTTAACAAATGCCATTCATTCATTTATTCATTCATTCATTCATGGCTGGCAGTCGAGCTCTCCTTGAATAGATGTTGCGTTTGGGGCTATTAAGTAATCAATAGTGTCCACCAATTTTCCTGTGGAAAAAATCAACCATTACCATGACTGTTTTGCAGATTATAGAAACAGTGCCTAGTAATTTTCCTCCAGGACGTGCTTTGACTGCTTGAGGTCTGTTAGCTGTTTTAGAAAATGGTGAGCATTGCCTTTGAAAGGCTATTGAGGGAGAGAAGTTGCTAGACAAGTGAATACATCACCACCACCTTTTCTGATGCGTCTCACAGCAACAGCTGCGTGCTTTGTGTGTCTTCTGTATACTATTCTGCAGTTGCCATCCTAATTTCTCTTTCCCTTGCCCTGGCTCTGCCTGTTTCTGTCTCTGTATCTCTTTCTTTTGTTCTCTGCCTTCAATATAGAAAATATTCACAGTGCCTATGTGTATATATGTGTGCATTTGTGGGTACCTCCTGATACTTTGCAGCCCCTGGTGATTTAGATCTGCTCTCAGCTGGCTGTTCAGGACAAAACTGGGAAGAAGCCCCCCCCCTCCACCTGTTCTGGGGAGTATAATGGAGGCCTAGCAAAGGGGTAACCTGACTTACTCAACTCAGGATTCCAGGCATCCTAGGCAACAGACCAATTACAATAGCAACCAGTGATTAGAACTGGCTGCTCCTGGCTTGTTGGACCCTAGAATTTGCCTCCAGAGAGATTATACTCCATCAGAGGTGGGTTTAGTCACATGATCTGAATTTCTACTGGAAATTGTGTGAAATCTCCCCCACTCCCTGCTTTTGAATAAGCCAGGTGCAAACATCGTGGTTCCCAGGGGTTGGACTTTTTGGCACAGAGATTTCAATGCCTCTTTATTCTTTATTCTTATACATTTACATTGAAAAATTGACTGAACTCATCAATAATTTGGAGAGAGTGAGATAAACCGGCTAGTGCCAGTCACTCATACAATGGCAGGAGGTTAAGCTCTGCTGAGTTTACATGGGTTTATTTGCCCCACCTGACAAGAGAAAATTACTTTTTTCTTTTTTATTGAGTAATTACTAAAAATCACCTGGAGGAAGGCCTTGCTCCAGGATTACAGACTACATTTGCGCTCTTGTATATTCCAGGTTCTGTCACACATTTGATGGTGAGAAGAAGAGTGTGTTCTTAGGTACCTTGGAAGTGATCAAAGATGCTAGGCAACTGTATCAATGGACTTGACCTCAATTCCCATTCCTAATTGGGAAGATTCCCTAGTACAAACTGTGTAAGCTTAGACAGGCACCCTTCCATTAATGATATTCAGTGTTCTCAAGACCTTCTCAGCTCTGTCTGTATGCTGAGGACACTTCTAGTGGGGCCAGTCTGCACAGCTTCCCCTGGAGCAGTGACATTTTGGGTTCCAAGATGCCTTTCAGTTCTGGCATTATGTGATGCTAATATGATCCTCCCACCCTCTGACGTTTTGTGTTCCAGTGTCCCCTTCTAGCTTTGTCATTCAATATTCTCTGGTCTCTGTGTCCTTCCAGATAACACATGCTATAATCTACTATTTCCAGCCCTGACATTCTATGATGTGATATCTAAGTGTAACAATAAAGAACTCATTTTAAAATTAACCTAGGAGTAACATAATGCACCTTCTCAGTCCACATGGTTGCCACTTCTGCTGCTTTAGGAAAACTCTTTTAGATGAAACATTAGGGGTTAGGAAAATTCCTAACATTTAGGAAGAGGCTGGGCTCTCTGTTTCAATTCATATTTCTACCCTTCTCCATTTATGCTCTGGACTCTTTGTGGTTGAGCCAAAATCCAGATTATTAGAAACTTTTTTGTGACTGAAAAGCACATTACTATAGCATCTATGGGTAGACTGGTATTAAGAGGAAAAGCTGGGGGAAGGATCAGACATCTTCTTGAAACTTTTCAGGACCTTGAGTAAGTGAGTACACTGACAGCACCAGCCTGGGTCTTCTCCTTTGAGTTGCTCACAGAGCCAGTGCTTGTCTTCGATAATTTCTTCTCTGCCCCAGTTCAGTCCTACCTTCTCTTTATCCTCTTGCTGGTTGTCCCAGCTCTGCCAGTTCTTGGCTCAGCTTGCTATGATTCTGCTCCTCCCTCTCTGCTTCCAAACCCTAGGAATCTCTATCTTCTTCTGGGATGGGTTCTCTTCTTTCATACAAGTTCCTAAAGGCATGACCAAATCTCTTAAGGCAATGCTTTTCATTGGTTCATACTTGCCTGTCATTGACTCATTGATTTAATTAATAACAGTTGCCAGTTTGTGTTTTGAAGCAATCTTATTTAATGCAGCTCAATTTCGTTTCAGTTCGGATTGGTTCAGAAATGACATAGGACCAAGTGTGATGTGTACTTATGTGTATAGTGCTATTTTTAATTAATAATAATAATAGTAGTAATAATGATGAGGATGAGGATGATAAAGGCCTCAATCAATGAGTCTCAACGGTTATGACACATTCAGTAAATCTCAATGGGTATCCACTATTACCACAATTAATCCAAATGATCAGCACCAAGGCAGAATTTTGAACATCTGGATCACACAGCTGGGGAGCCTTGGGTCAGCCTCCAGAGTTCCAACGGGAACTTTTCAGCTACATGTCCATTATGGGGGGGAGGTCAATCCTTGACATGGGGGATTGGGGAGTTTGGGGATGGGGATCCTTGAAGATGGCTCTGGACTACCCGTTTTTAATAGCTCCTTCTAAGCAAAAGCATTTTCCAAGTTAAATGCATGATTGACGGGAAAGGAGTTGTTCTCAAAACATCCGTGATAGCATTTCTCTTTAGGAATGTCCCGTTTCAGAAGGGTAATTAATCTTCCCCATTAGCAGACATTATAAACAGTACTTAAAGGTCTAGCTAGGAATAAGATTAGTTAGAGTCGGATTGTAGGCATACTGAAAGAAGTCAGACTGTCCTAAACAAATTTATGCATTACACAAACATTATGCATTACACATGTCTAAGGAAGGTGTTATTTACTTTGAAGGGATGGAATAATAAGAGAAGCTCCTCACTTTTACATAGGGATCATCCGCTTCTAAGAGTCTGTGATCTAAGGACTCCTACCTCAACCATGCCCCCACCCCCACAGGCCAGCACCAGAGAGCTTTCCTTAAAATGAGAAATAGATTCTATCTAAAAATATCAGCAGGCATTATCTGTAATGGAGACAAGCTAGAAGCCTTTCCAATAAGGCCAGCAGTGAAGCAAGAATCTTCATTATCACCACTATCATTTAATGTTGTACTAGAAGTGTTAGCTCTAACAATAAGGGAAGAAAAAGAAATTGAAGTAATTAGAATAGGCTATGAGGAAACCAAACTTTTAATCTTTGAGAGTAAATTAAAAACTAGTTGAAATAATTAGCAACTTTAGCCCAGTTGCAGGATATAAAATAAATTCATATTGATCATCAGTATTTCTATATATAATCAACAAAGTCCAGCAGCAAGAGAGAGAAAGAAAAAATCCATTTATAACAATAGTAAGCAATCTAAAATACTTGCCATGTGGCAATACCTAAAAAGGCCAAAATCCCTGGAGAGGAGCTAGTCTGGGCATTGTTGCTCTTCTATCATCATCACCACCACCAGCACCACCACCATCTTCATCATCATCATCATAATCAATATCTTCTCCTTTTTACTGAACTACTTAAAAATAAAGTTATTGTTTATTTATTATTGGCCTTCTTTCTGTTTCAGATTTTGAGTTCCAAATTCTCTCCCTCCTTCTAGCCACTCTTCCAGCCACTGAAAGGAAGGTGGTATGATATTAATTATGAAAGTGAAATTATGCAAATCCCATTTTCATATCAGCATTATCAGGAATCAGAAAGTGAAAAATTATACTTCAATTTTCATTCATAGCTCATCAGATCTCTCTCTGGAGGAGAACATTTTTTTTTATCATGAGTCCTTTGAAAATGACTTTATCACTTTATTGATAGGATCAGTTAAGTCCTTTCACAATTGATAACCATTACTGCATTGCTGTTCCTGTACACCATGATATATTGTTTCTGGTTGCCTCATTTTGCATAAATTCATATAGGTCTTCCCAGGTTTTCCTGAAACGACCCCCTTGGTAACTTCTTATAGCACAGTAATATTCCATCACACTCATATGCCACAACTTGTCCATCCATTCCTGAATTGAAAAGCAACTCCTCAATTTCAAGTTTTTTGCCACCATAAAAAGAACTTGTGTATATATAGGTCCTTTTCCTTTAATCTCTTTGGATACAGACCTGGTAGTGGTATTCCACAGTTTTATAGATATTTTAGGAATGTTTCCAAATTGTGCCCCAGAATGGTGAGACCAGCAGATAACTCCACCAACACCTGATTAGTTTGCTTATTTTCTTTCATTTACTCTAACATTTGTCATTTCTGATAGACGTGAGATTGTACTTGACAGCTGTTTTCATTTGCGCTTCCCTAAAAATTAGTGATGAAGAACATTCTTTCTTGCCAGTATAGCTAGCTTTGATTTCTTCTTATGAAAGCTCCCTGTTCATATCCCTTGTCTACTGATAAATTGGGGAACAGCTCTTCTTTTCATAAATGTGATTCTGTTACAGATATATTTGCAATAGGTATTTATTAGAGAAGCTTACTCTAGAAGTTTTGACATTACTTCATTGTCTATGGTTCCTTTTCATAGAATTATAGTTTCCCTGATTATTTTTGTAAATTATGTCTATCTTTGTTTATCTGAGATCATGATTTGTACCTAGGCCTTTTTTACTTTAGCTGAAACATAATGTATTCTACTCTCATCTCTTCTTTTAACACTCTGTATGTGTGTCTTTCTCTACCAGCTTTTTCTTGTAAACATAATATTGTTGGATTCTGGTGGTTAATTCATCCTTCTATCTACTTCTGTTTTATGAGTGGACTCATCTCTTTAAAATTTATGGTTATTATTACTAAACGCATATTTCTCTCCATCTCATTATCTTCTCTTTTTTTTTCTCTTCCCTTTTCATTCTGCCCCTCCTCAGAGGTCTATTTTCCTTCTAACCACTGCCTCTATTAATCTGCCCTTCCTCTTGTAATCTCCATTTCTCTTATTCTCTTTTCCTATTATTTCCCTGTTGGGTACGATAGATTTCTATACATGTCCAAGTGTTTATGTATATATGTATATTATTCCTTCTTTGAACCAATTCTTGCTCAGTAACTCCACCACCTTTCTCCCTTTACTGTAAAAGCTCTTCCTTTCACACCTCTTTTATGTGAGAAAATTTTCCACATTCAATCTCTCTTTTCCCCTTTCTCCAGGTATCTCACTCTTTCTCACTCCATTTATTCCGTGCCATCACCTGAACACAATAAACTCACACCAATGATCTCTATGTAGACTCCTTCTAACTGTTCTTATAGTGATAAAGATCTTATGAGTTATATTTATCACTTTCATATATGGGAAAGGAAGCAATTTATCCATATTGAGTCCCTTATGAGTTCCCTTTTCTATTTGTTTTTCTGCTTATCTAGAGTCTTGTGTTTCAGAATGCTTAAAATTTCCATTTCATCAAATGTGCATTTTTTTTCTCTGAATAATTTTACTCACTTTTGCTGTGTAATTTGTGCTTCATTATAATCCCAGATTTTTGCCTTCCCAAATATGTTATAAGTTCTTTGTTCCTTTTACATGGAAGCTGCTAACTCTTGTGTGATCCTGACTCTGGCTCCATGACATCTGTATTGTTTCTTTGTTACTGCTTCTAATACTTTCTCCTTTACCTGTGAGTTCTGTGATTTGGCTATAATATTCTTAGGGGATTTCATTTTAGAATCTCTTTCAGGAAGTGGTTAATAGATCATTTCAATTTCTATTTTACCCTCTTGATCTAAGATATCAGGGCAGTTTTCTTGGTCAGTTTCTTAAAATAATGCCTAGGCTCTTTCTCTATTCATGCATTTCAGGTTGTGCAATAGTTTGTACATTATTTCTCCTTCATCTATTTCTCAAACCAATTATTTTTCTGATAAGCTTTTCCATGTTCTTCTATTTTCTCATTATTTGATTTTGTTTTATTGCAGGACACAAGTTCCCCTACACTGTGGACTGAAGGGCCAGTGTTGGGAAGCAACACCTGACCATCGCTTTCCAGAGCCTTACCTCCAACATTACTGTAAGTCACAGAGACTAAGGGTGGGGGGCTAGAAATTGAGAGGAAGAAAGGAAGTCAATCACTGCTCATAACTGCTCATTTGTATTAACTGTATGTGAGCTGATGTCCAGCAGCATGTCATGCCCCAACCTTTCTTCCTATGCTCCCATGCTCCCGTCTTCCTGGAGGAAGCCCTGTATCCCTGCTCCTTTTGGAATCGTAGGCCTGCTCCCCTTCACCTTCTTCATGGTGGTGGTTGTGGAGGTAGTCCCTTCCAGACTCTCAAATCTGCAAGGAAGGCTCCCTGATGCATTTTATGGGATCCTGGGAATTGTCATTTGTCCTGCCAGTGGCTTCCTTAGTGGCCTTTTCATCTAAAATGAAGATCACCTCTTCAGTGTCCATTCTTGTCCCCATTAAAAAGTGAGAAGTCCTTGAGAGCATTGACTCTATCTACTTGTAATGGCAGTTTTTAGCATGGTTTGAGGTACATAGTAAGTAAGCACTTAACCAATACTTTTTCATTTATTCATTCATTTACTTTTCAAGAAAACTACTTGTGTTTTAGGCCTTGGGATCCTGTGTGCTTGTCCAAAAAGGTGATCCTGCTGGTGGAGGTGAGAGTGAATTAACAGATGCTGAAGTGCCCATTTTGTCTGGAAGGATGGGGTTAGGAGGGCAGAAATTTCAGGGCCATGAAAGGCCTTTCTAGGTATCTTCCCCCTTCATTGCAAAGGAGAGCTGTTGACCAAGGGTAATTCACCCATGTTCTCCTATGGTAACAGGGTAGACCCATCAGAGACTCAAAGGACACAGGGAACAAGTCCTCTGCTACATGGTAGACCAAGAAGGTGAGGTCCACTAGAGGGGTCGTGAGTGACTGAGACTGTATATAGCTCTTGCACTGTGAGTGTGTGTGTGTGTGTGTGTGTTTGTGTGTATGTTTGTGTTTCCAATGCTGTATCCCTAGCCATGTAACTGCTTTAGCTACAGTGATTACAGGTTGCCTGAATAGAAGCATGCAATGGAGCCTGGGGTAGACAATACAGGGCCGGTCTTGGAGTCAGAAATACCTGTGATTTTTAACTCCTCTGCATCCAGCCAACTGCCTAAACCATGACTGATTGACATGAGCAGCAGGACTCTCTCAGTTGGAGTGCCCCCACACCAGTGAAATCACAGGACTGGATAAAATAATCATACCAATAACCAAAGCAGCTCTCTTGGGTCTTGGTCATACCACACCTGGAATATCCTGTTCATTTCTAGGACCCACATTTAGGAAGGACATTGACAAATGGGGGTGATGAGAGATCAGAAAACCTCCCTCTATGAAGAATAAATGAAAGGAGGAGTGTCCTATGGTGGAAGGATCCCTGAAGGACATTGGTTTCAACTACAACTCTACTTCATACAGACTTTGAGACTCTAAGTCACTGAACCTCCCTCTCTAGGCTTGTTTCCTTTAGTTCACATGGAGGGGATTGGACCCTTCCAGTTCTAAGTTCCATGAATCTATAAGTGGGTGGGTTTTCATTTTGAAAAGAGCAAAGACCAGAAGCAGTGGTAGCTGAAGGTATCTGAAGAACTGTCACAGTTCAAAGGGATGAGAATTGGTGTGGCTTTGGTATGGAGACCTAGAATCAAAGAGAAAGATAATGTTTCTGGCACAGAGTAGGTGCTTAATAAATACTTCTGGTATTGATTGATAAATGAATTGATTACATGGATGCAGTGATGTCTTAATGAAAAATTGAACATTCTTAAAAATGTCCCAGGTTGGCAGGTAGTTAGTTCCCTCTTATTGAAGGACTCCAGGCAGAGAATGGATAGCCACTTGTTAGGGATATCATAGAGAGAATTCACTGCGTATCAGGTAGGAAATGAGACCTATGATCCTGTGGGCCCTTTAGGGCCTTTAAGGAATGGTTGAGAATACACTGGTGTCCTTTGTTTAATCCCTTCTATATGGGGGAGCAGGTGCCAGAACCCAGAAATTGTTTGCAGGGGGGTTTTGCGCTACCATTGAAGACTTTTTTATAATGTCTTCATGATCTCATAATTGCAACATCTCTTTTCTGCTTTTCTCTCTTTAGAGGGACATCATCTCCTTAATGTCTGCAGACTCTGTGTTCCCAGGGATCTTGGGGCAGCAACAAAGTTTCCCCTCTGGTTGGGGCAGGCTTTTTTCTCCGTATCCTTGCTCTCTGGCTCCCTTCCTTTGAGTGGTATGGGAAATCCTTTCTCACTCTCCTCCTTCCACTCCCACCTGCCCCTGTCTTTCTTTTGCTGGCCCAGACTCCAGGCTTCCTTTCCTAACACACTGGAAAAGCCATCATTCCCAAGGCTCAGTCTCTCCTCATTCCTAGTGTTCCCTGATATTTGCTATATGTGGGGGACTCACTTTCCCTCCATTCCTGGTGCTTGCACAGGTTTCCTCTCTTTTCACTCCTTTTCCCAGGACTGAGATCCCTTGAGACAACAATAATGATGGAATAGCTTATACTTCTGTACAACTCTGAGATAGATCAAATGGTTTCTATACAAAACCCCTGTTAGGCAGGAAATGCCAGGATCATTTCCCTTTTAGAGATGAGGAAACTGAGGCTGAGCAAGGTGAGTAGAGAAAATGTGAAGGGGCCTGAATGAGAAAACGGCAAAGAAGTTACTAATCAATACTGCTGGAAGGAAGAGCCCCCATCAGAGCTGAGGAAATATTTGCCCAGGGCTTGTTGATGTTCAGTCACTCAGTCATGTCAAATTTGTGTGATGCCATGGACTTTTATGTCTGGGGTTTTCTTAGTAAAGACACTGGAGTGGTTTTTTCCTCCTTCAGTATGTTCCTATTTTACAGATGAGGAGCTGAGACCAATAATGGTTAAATGACTGACCTAGGGTCACATACATAGCCAGTAAGAGCTCAAGGCTAGACTTGAACTCAGATCTCCCTGACTCCAAACCTGGTGCTGTGTCCACTGTACCACCTAACTGCCCTGTACAGGGCTATTAAACAAACAAACAAACAATCAAGTCAATAACCTCTGGAATATACAAAATCAGATAGTAAGGCAACAACTGTAGTCTTTACCCTCAGTAGCAGTACTTGGATTCCAATCCAGGTTTATGACTTCCAAATCTCGTCTTCTCACTGAGAGAAGTTATTTTTATATTAATAGTGAATTATTAAATTAGGATAAAATTTTATTTTATTAAATATTAAATTAGGGTAAAAACTGCTTATTTCTTCCTTCAGGGACTACCCCTTGTAGGTCAATTAGTATCTGATAAATGAGATTTTCAAATCTTCAGGTAACATGCTCCTTGATTCTGGATAGGACCCCAACCAATTAGAAGACTACTTCTGCTTAGAGTGCAAACAGAATGTAATCCAGGTGTCTAAATCTAATCTATTCCAGCCCTAAAGCATCTAGTCTATACTTTTGAAGCACCTCCCCCACCCCCATTGTGGATAAAGGTAATCCACCTCATGAAGAAGAAAGCCAATCAGAGTTGTGTGGGTAGAAACGGATTCCTTTTTCCAGATTAATGGAGATGGCTGAGTCACTTGATCAAGCCATGTTCTCACCAGGAGTAGCTGAACACATTGAGCTCATCTCCTCATTAACTGTTCACTCATCAGGCTTGATTTTAACCTGTCAAAGGCACCTCCTTTTCCAAACATATTTAAATATTCAGTGTTCTTAGTAGTTTTGTCTCTGGTTATGGAGAGAGACCACAGACCATTTATTTATTGTTCGTCAGCTCACCTAATTAGTGAATTAATTTTTAATGACCCAGTCCTTGTATGTCAGGCTTTTCATTCATTTCATTGCTCCTGAATTCTGCTCTCCATCTCTCTTCAACTGATCCACTTCATTCTGAACAAAGCCATCTTTCCCCTTTCCGGCACTACCACCGTTCTCCTGTGCTGTGTATATCTGTGGCCTTAGTGCTCTCTTTCCCAGTCTTTACTTTAAGGCCTTCAATGCGTCCTCCGGATGGTAGGACTCTAGATTTAGAGATGGGAGGGTCCTCAGGGAATATCTAGTTCAATCCTCTCATGTTAATGAGGGGATTTGGCCAAGGGTATGCATGGGATTTTAGATGAAAAACTGCAAAGGATGTCAGAAGTTATCTATCCAACCAACTTAATTTATAGAAGACGAAATTGAGGCCCAGAGAGAAGTGAATTG
>CM053775.1:42814870-42839139 GCA_028658325.1 Potorous gilbertii
TGAAATCTAAGCCCTATTGCTAAGAACAATGACTACAGTTGTAGCTTCACTTACTCTTTTATTTTGTATACTTTCAGGATTATGTTTTTGTTTTTCTCAGCCCTGCACACCTGGGTAAATATTTACCTGCATGTCTGATGTTAAAATGGCCAAGACTCAGTCAGACTTTTGCTATTTTTTTGATAAACTTCCTTCAAAGCTAACAACACCCATATTTTTGTAATTTATTTTATCTGAATATTGAGTGTGTAATATCAGTGTCTTACCTGATTAACTGGTACATTGAAGGCTCAGATCAACTCAGCAGTGTCTCCACCGCTATGAATTCTTATCCCATATCAGATGACCTTTGCTATAACAAATAATTTCATGGGCAATTTTGATATTGCTGATTTATTCTGAATTCCTGTTTGCACTGAAACAATTAATTACTCACTTCCTGTCCCAAATTCAGGACTTCTTTTGGCTGCAATCTTTCCCCCTTAACCACAAGTAAAGTGTCCCAAACGTTAAAATCCCATAAAAGTAGACTCTGGAATTCATCTGAGTATGAAATTAGAAACTGACCACAAGATAGCAGCCTCATAGTAACCATGAAATGATGATATTATTTGATGTCATTAAATGATGACATTTGAAGTATTTGTCCTTGTTCTAAACTTTCAAGTAAAGTACAGGGTCCTGTTTCTATGTAAGATGTTACTGAAAGACTGTGCTATGTTCTTCAATATCAAGTAATTGGTCAATAAGCATTTATTATGTGCGTGTTTCAATTCAGTTCAATTGAGTAAACATATACTGATCAACTACTATGTACCAGGAACTTTGTGTCAGTTGGGGGCATTTAATAATCTTCAATTAACGTAAAGTACATGAAGGAGAAGAGTATATAATAAGACTAAAAAGGTAGAATATAACTAAAATGTGAAGGGCTTTAAATGACAACGGGAGGAGTCTTTGCTTGATGCCAGATGTGCAGGGGATGCCCTGAAGTTCATTGAACAGGTTTCTTGACTAATACTTTAAACATTTCAGTAAACACACCTTTGACCTCGAGGTGCCACCATACGCTCCTTTCCTCAGTGGCAAACAATTGGTCAACACACATTTATTAAGCACCTACTTTGTACTAGTCATGAGGGACAAGCTTTGCAGAGATATGCAGATGGGAAATGAAGTGTCACAGGTAAGGAACAGGAAGCAGGAATGCTGAATGGAACTCCTGAAGTAGAACTTCCACCTCCTTCCTGTCCCGAACCAGTGACAGTGGCCTCCTGCCTATTCCACAAACAGAACACTGAGTCTCTCAGCTCCTGGCATTTTCTCTGGCTCTCCCCCATGCTTTGAATGTTCCTCTTTCTTGTTTCTGCCTACTCACTCCCTGGCTTTCATTAAGTCCCAACTAAGATCCCATATTCTATAAGAAGCCTTTCCTAATCCAATTCACCAATTCATTTTACCAATTCACCCAGTCATTGGATTGTAAACAGCAAAATTCCTCATGTTTGCATTGTGTTCTTTCCAGAAAACTTGCTGTAAAAAAGCAAGTATGTGACTAGATAATCAGACTCAGGAATACCATTCACATTCTCTGTCTCTGTCTGTCTCATGGAGTTGCAATAAGCAATAAATATTTATCAGGACTCATATACACATGGATTCCATTTAACATCTTTCCTTCTCAAATTTACATTTGTCGGGGTGTAAAAGCTAATTATTAAAAACAAATCATTTCCCTGCGTAGGAACTACATAACCCAAACGAGTCCTTTTCCTGTGGCTGATTACCTTGCCCACATAGATGGTTTCAAAGGGGGAGGGGCGGTGCTGATTCTAGTTCCCCTGCCCGTTTACACTTCATACCTACAGAAGGACTGTTCTCAATGGGCAGAACCAATACAAATAAAGTTTTCATCCAATCCCTTTCTTTTCATGCACAGTAATCAATTATCAAATTTAGGTTTCAGTATTAAAACAGTAACCCAAAATAACTTAGTTAACAATGTCACGAATTTCATAAATAATAGCAAAACAATTTTGACAAAAACTTCTCCCTTAAAGCAAAAGTAAACCTTTAAACATTGGAATTCATTAAAACCACTTTAAGTCCCATTTATTCCAAAATGACTGTAGAATTAATATAGTAGAACATAAACCTCCAGAGTTACATACACAGATATATCCAGTTTCATATATAACAGCTTCAAATGATCAAATGTCCATAGAAATGCAATCCAGTTTAGAAATATATGTGAAATTCATTTCCAGAAATTATCTTATTACTTTTGGCATTTAGAACCCATTTCAAAGTTACCAGATATGGAACAATTACCTTATACTGATGTCCTTTAGGTTAATCACCTTAAAATCACAGATGCCAAATAACAATATACGCATTCTAATCATATATGTGTGTGTATGTTTAAGTTCAATCTGAATAACTTTACTGCTTTTCTTAAAATGTTTAAAATTATGTTAACTTAAAATGTCCTTAAGTTAGTCTTCTGTCTTTAGCCCAGGTAAAAGAGATCTTATTAATTCTGAACCAATGTTAACTAGGTCGGTTTGACTTCCCTTCCAAGCAGGGAAATTGAAAATTTAATTATTAACTGAATTGCAGCAATTACCAATCACAATAATCAATATCTTTACCCCAGTCAGTACCCATTTTTAAATTTAATAAAACTTTCTATAACTTAGTCTGTTGGTTTTCCAATCAGATTGCAAATTTGTACTGTAAACTCTGTACTCTTTCAATATACCCAAATCTTCTGAAATAATATGAGGAAAGGAGTGACTGAAAGCACATGGGCCCGTTGCTTCCCCATCTCCCATTTTTCTTTATACCATTCCTTTTTCTTTTCTAGCTTTCCTCAGACTACCTTCATTCTCCTTTATATTCCAAATAAAAATAAGATACCCAACAAGTTTGTTCTACCCCAAACCTTAAAAACTAGAAGGACTTAAATGTCTGACAATTTATATACCAATAAAGTCACATTTCTTCCCCTCTCCTTCTGCAGAAACAACAAAAAAAGCAAAAACAAAAAAAAACCCTTCTTCTTTATCCTAAGATGGTAACTTTTTAAAGGCAGGAAAACATTTATTATTATTATTAGCCACTTCAAACACATTGTCTGGTATAAAATATATTAACTTAATTTGAACATAAAATACCAACTTTAGCTTCAAGACCTAATTAAACCTAAACTCAAAACTCTCAGCCCTTCTTCTAAGCTACATGCTTTATAATTTATTTTTATTTCCTAATCTTCCACTTACTTCCAGCAGAGATTAATAAATTCTAACCTATCTTTAAACATTAAATTAAGAGCGACACATTTCACCTTTTCACATTTCCAAATACAACCAAAATTACCAATTATCTTTTGGTTGTATCCTACTACACAAAAATTTCTCCTTTGGGTGAGGCAAGAAACGGTTAAATGCTGGTTAGCCTGATTTTCTTTGGTCTAACAGAAGAAGAGAATTTCCTTTCCTCCTCTTTTTTTTCCTTCTTTCTAGCCTTCTGATCACACAGTACCCATGCTCCTCTAATTTCTTCCTGCTTCAATTCTCTCACCTTTCCCTCTGGTGGGCTTTGATTAAAATCCCTTTAAAACTGGACGTAACATTTCTTTCTACTCCTGACCTGGCACTTCTCTTATCATTAAGAATCACGTTTCTCTTCCCTTCTGTCCCTCCCTGTCCTTCTGCTCCTCTGAGACTGATGTGGGAGGGGTGAAGAAGGGAGGTAACAGGAATTTCAAGGACAGTCTAGCTCTGCCTTTCTGTTCTTACTGGCTGGCTGGTTAAATTTACAACTGTACAAAGTGTCAGATAAAACGCACGGACTTTCTCTCACAGAAACATCAACACAGCATACACAGACAGAGTAATACAGATCCAAGAATCAGTAGGTTTGGCCATACAATTCTTATCCTGGGACAGATGCAGTACCCCATCTATTATCATTTCTGAAGGAATACTGAGAGAATTCTTTATATCCTTCCTGGTATCACTATCTTAAAAACTCTCACTTATTATTCCCCTCTGTCCTGTGAGCGTCCTCCCAATCTTCCTGTGAGATTCTCCCTTTTTTTAGGTACCTTAGAATTTTTAGAAGTGGACTATTAAAAAAGTCTTCTGGTTGCGGTCTCTATCCCCAGTACATCCCCATTCCAGTCTGTCCTATGCTTAGCTATCAAAATCATCTTCCTAAGGCACAAGACTCAACATGTGCCCTCCCTACACCCCTGCTTTTCTTTTCAATCAAATCCAGTGGCTCCTTATTGACTCAGGATCCAATATAAAAATCCTCTATGCCATTCAAAGACTTTCATAAACTACTCACCCTCACCTTTTCTGTTTCCTTACACCTTACAGACCTCATCTTCCTTCTATGACGCACTCTTCACTCCAGCAACATTAGTCTTTTTGTTGTCCTAGCACAAGATCCTCCATCTCTCAAATCAGAGCATTTTCTTTCATTGGCTGTCCCCCACACTTGGAACATACTCCCTCCTCATCTCTTCCACAATATTTTCCTGGCTTTCTTCAACTTTCAGCTGAAATGTCACATCTATAGGAAGCTTTTCTTTTTCCTGAAAATTTCTAGCATCTTCCTTATGTTGATTATTTCCAGTATTTTCTGTATGTGGCTTCTTTGTAGCTATTTGATTCTTGACTCTCCCACTAGTCTGTAAGCTCCTTGAGAGAACAGAGACTGTCTTAGAATTCTTCATATTTTCCAGCATAGCACAGAGCTTGGTACATAGGAAGCAGTTTTAAAAATGTTTATTGACTCAATGGAAAGTGATTGGTCCATGTTTCCCCTCATGTACGTTCTTAGTCCCCTAAAGGTAAATAAGATCCCCAGGACCTCTCCAATCTGGTGGATTCCTGAAGGCCACTCAAGTCCCCATACTGTTCCCCCGCAGCTTGATCTGATCTGATAACCAGATGTGTGTGTATAGAGGGGAGGAGAGGGGTTGTGTCCAGTCTTGGCCGTATTTCTATGCTGTGGTAGCTCAAAGTAAACTTGCTACTGTTAACTGTCCGATGACTTCCCACTACCTCATTCCATCGCAACACTGAGGCTGAATTATGAGATTTCCGGTGTTCAAGACTTCTCTAATAGCCTGGTAAAAGAGAGATACTCAGACTTCTGGATTGACTGACACTGTCCAAAGGAAGCCTCCTCCTGACTTTAGTAACTGCAGGACCAAACCTTTTCAGTATGTTAGAGTCAGAGAGGAGAAAATCTATTCTAACAATTGTGTACATAGAAGATTTGGGAGATTTGGGAACAATATTCTAGGCTCCAAAAATTTGTGGAAGAGCAGAGCTGACAAAATAAAATCTGAGTTAGGCAGTTGCTTGTGTGGTAGATTTTAAGTCAAATTGCTTTAGAACAGAAACCATTCGTTGAGCACCTAACTGAATCTTCAGCATAATGTTAGGCTGTGCAGAGGAGTGGAGGGGAATAAAAATGAGGAAGGGTAAACATTAGGGGCAACAACCCCACACCCTTGCCCTTGAAAGTTCCAGAACTAGATGAATTGCCTCTGTCCTTCTCCTGTCTATTTCCCTTCATTCCCTTTGAAATACAAAGGAAAGTTCCAATAAATTAGACACCCCTTTGGAATAATAATATTGAATAAATGAACATGGATTTGTGGAGTTCATAAAGTGGTAGTTGGGATTGGCAATGGGTTTATGTACTACAGCACTTACTACAGTTTTTTGCACATAGTAAGTCCCTACTAAATACTTTTTCAGTCATTCATTCATTCATCCATTCATTCATTCTTGGCTGGCAGTACAGAGTTCTTCTTGAATAGATAATGCGTTTGGGATTGTTAAATAATCAACAGCTCCCACCAGTTTTCCTCTGAAAAAATCTAAAGTCAATGTCAAACACATTACGAAAATGCGAGTGGAATGGGAACGTGAGAACACGGAGTTGCCATGACAACCCTCTCCGTGACTGTTTTGAAAATTATAGGAACAATGTCTGGTAATTTTCCTCCAGGACTTGCTCCGACTGCTTGAGCAGGTCTGTTTTAGACAGTGGTGGAAATAGCCTTTCAAAGGCTATTGAAGGAGAGATGGAGGGCAGCATAGACAAGACATCACCACTACCTTGTCCAGAATCTTCCTACAGATCCAGATGGAGACAGACCCGTGCCCTGCTCCTCAGAGTTTTAGAAGGAACTGACCCCCACCTCTCGCAAGCTACCAGACCTGCTTCCAGCCCATTTCCCACAAACATCAGGGAGGGAAGAAATCATTGGAAAGACAGAACCCAACTTCCTCATCACTACTAGCAGCAACTGGTGACCACATATCACCAATACACAGAAAAACACACAGGAACCCCTGGAAGGGTAGCCTTCCCCAGAACAGCCAGTCTGCTTCCTGCACATCTCTCACAGCCAGCAGTTGGGGAAGCCACTCCTGCAGAGAAGGGGCCAGCCATGGACAGCAAACTGCCAACCCATTGCCACTCACAGGGCAGGCAAGCCTGACTAGCTGAAGAAACAAAACAACCAGAATTGGGGACAAGAGGCAGCCCAGGTTTCAATGTGCTTTTGGATTCTTTTAATCAGTCTGGGGAGACATGTTTCTGACATCGTGTCTAAATCTCACTTTTTCCAAGATCCACCCATTACTCTCATCCCTGACCTCTCTAATTCATTGTACAAGGACCCGACCCTATATACACCTGAAAAAACTGCAGGTGGTTATTCTGGAGAAGACTCAGGGCAGACATCCCCCCTCACCTAATGACTTAACTACTACAGTAGATTTGCTTGTTCTTCCTGACACATGTCTCTGGGCACTGCATTCCATCCACCAGGCTGCTGCCAAAGTGATCTTCCTAACACATGAGTATGACCATGTTACCTCCCACACACACAAGATATTCCAGTGATTCTCTGTCACCCCAAGGATCAAAAGAAAAATCCTCTATTTGACATTCAAGGTTCATCACACCCTTCTCTCATCTCTGGATTCTTCTTACACCCTACACTCTCTCTACAGAGAGTCTGTGATCCAGTGACACTCTACTCTTGCTGGTGTTTGCACAAGACATTCCATCTCCCAAAATGGTCATTTTCCCTGGCTGTCCCTCTTCCCTGCAATGCTCTCCCTCCTCATCTCTGTCCCCTGGTAACCCTGACTTCTTTCAGGTCCCACTTACAATACAAACTTTTAGACACCTCCTTATGGCTCTAGTGTCTTTGTACACTTACTGATTTCCAATGTAGCATGTATAGGGTTTGTTTCTACTTCAACTTCACAAAATTAGAGACCCCTTTGGGATAATAATATTGAATACATGAATATGGATTTGTCAAATTCGAAAAATGGAAGGGGGCATTGGCAGTGGAGGTATGTACTACAGCATTTATTATAGTTTTTGCATATAGTAAATACTGAACAAATACTACTTCATTGATTCATTGACTTTTTTCATTCATTGATTCATTCTTGACTGGCAGTACAGAATTCTCCTTGAATAAATGATGGGTTTGGGGCTGTTAAGTAACCAAGAGCTTCCACCAAATTTTTCTGGGGAAAAAATCTGAAGATATTGTAAATACACCATGAGAATGCAAGCAGGATGAGAACTTGGGTAGGTGGAGTTGTCATGACAACCCTCTCCATGACTCTTTTGAAGATTATAGGAGTGGTGCCTCATAGCTTTCCTCCAGGACGTGCTCTGATTGCTCAAGCAGCTCTGTTAGCTATTTTAAACAGGGGTGAGGACTGCCTTTGAATGGCTCTTGAGGGAGAGAAGGGGGAAATCATGTGCAAGACAAGTGAATACATCACCACCACCTTCCCTGATGCATGTCTCACAGACACAGCTGCTTGTTCTGTGTGATTTCTGCATACTATTCTGCAGTCAGAATCTTTTATACTCTTTCCCAGGCCCTGGCTCTGCATGTCTCTGTCTCTGCATCTCTTTGTCTGTTTGGTTCTTTGTCACTCAATATAGACAATAGAGACATGTGTGCATTTGTGGGTACCTCCTGACATTTTGTAGTCCCTAGTGATTTAGATCTGTTCCCAACTGGCAATCCAGGACAAAGCTGGGAAGAAATCCTCCCCTCCCCCTGGCCTAGGGAAAATAATGAAGGCCTGATAAAGAGGTATCCTGAGTGTCCCAACCCAGGATTCCAGATATCCTAAGTGATGGACCAGTTACGGCAATAACCAGTGATTAGCACTGGCTGCTCATGCCTAGTTGGACACGGGTAACTTGATCTGGACTTCCAATGGAATTGGTGTTAGATCCTTATCCCCTACTCCCTGCTCTTTGAACAAGCCCAAGGCAGGCATGCTGGGGCTCAGGGGTTGAGCTTTTTGGCACAGGGGCCTTCTGTGCTTGTTTATGCTTTCACATTTATATGTATTAAATGATTAATCTCATCAATCATTTACACTGGTTGGGCCAAACCAGCTAGCACCAGTCACTCATACAATGGCAGGGGGTTAAGTTCTCATGGGCTTCCATGGGTTCATTCATGCAACCTGTCAAGGGTTGCATTTTGCTTTTTAATTCAATTGAATTAAATTGCTTTTTAATTCAATTGAAACTAAAAAATAACTGGGAGGAAGGCCTCACTCTATTATTGAAGAGACTACTCTTGAAGAGACACCCTACAAACACCAGGTTCTGCCAGAGGTCAGATGGTGGGAGGAAAAAAAAGACACACTAATCAACAGCTGGTAGAGTTGTCTGCTAGTCCCACCATTATGGAGAATAGTTTGGACCTATGCCCAAAAGAAGAGAAAATTGGTTATCTTCTCTGATCCAACAGTAAAATTACAAGTCCGTATTTGGAAGAAATCACAAAAATGAGAGAAGAGGCCACATGTACAAAAATATTTATACCAGCTCATTTTGTGGTGGCCAAGAATTCGAAATGGAGGGGATACCCATCAACTGGTAATGGCTGAAGAGGTTGTGGTATATGAATACTCTCAGCAAATGGTCTCACTGTTTTAATAAACTGTGAGATAAGGTTCTCAGTTGTCAGGGTCCCTTCCCTTCCCTTCCCTTCCCTTCCCTTCCCTTCACTTCCCTTCCCTTCCCTTCCCTCCCCTCCCCTCCCTGCCTCGCCTTGTCTCATCTTTATTTCTCTCTTTCCTTTCTCCCCTAAAACCTTACACTCTGTGCACTCTGAAGCCCATGAATTAAACAAAGAAGGGTCTCTACCCAACCTACACTCAACACCCTTCTGACTTCGAGTGAATATCAATAGCAACAGTTTCTCTTTCAAACAACAATGCTGAGACTCCTGTCCCTCCCAGCATGATTTATTTTATTTTTTCTTTTCTATTAAAAGGACCATTCCCCGGACTACTTTTTAAACAGGCCTATTCACTGAATGGGCATTACCTTACTTTAAGTAAGTTCTTGAAAAGGCCTTATTCTAAAAGGTCAAGGTGTCCCCTTGCATCATGGGCCATCTCTAGTGATTATGATGAATATCTGGCCACTGGATCCAGATAGATCAGGAGGAGAAAAGAAGGCAGGTGACCTTTCACAGCCCTCTTTCACTCAAAATAAAGTGAAGTTCAAGTCATGTCCTTATTTCTCTGATGTCATGGTCCTCTTTGAGACAAGGACGAACCCAACAAAAACAATAAAAAGGGTTGTCATGCTGCAGAGAGAACCTAGACCAGGATCCTCCATCTCCCAAATCTGGGCATTTTTTTCCGTGATTGTTTCTCACACCTAGAATATTCTCCCTAATCATCACTGCCACCTGACTTCTCTTTCTTCAAGATTCAGCTACAATTCCACCATCTAGGGTTCTAAGTCTGAATCAGTCACTAAAGAAAATTAGTGAAACACCTACTATGTGCCTTGTGCTCAGCCATGAGGATACAAAAGACAGACAGGAGACAGCCCCTGATCTCAATGAGCTCAGAGTACAATGAGAGATACGACATACAAATAATTATGTGTAAACAAGCTACATATAGGACAAATAGGAAATAATTATCAAGACAAATGTAAGAGAATTAAGGTATTGAGAAATATTTCTTATACTTATAGGTGGGATTTTAGCTATATGTTGAGGGCACTCAAAGGTGGAGATTAGAAAGGAGAATATTGTAGACATGGGGGATAGCTAGGGGAAATGATTAGAGTCTGGAGATGGAGTATCTTGTTCAAAGAACAGCAAGAAGATCAGTTTGACTGACTTGCAAAATCTATGAGGAGGAATAGGATATAAGAGAGAAGAAGAGAGAAAGGCAAGAAGGGGTGAAGACCTGAAGGGATTTCTATGCCAAAATATAGCATTCCATAGATATGGAGAGAAGAGAATAACCGAGAGAAGAGGGAGATCAAAAGTGTCAAAGTCCAGAAGGATGGTGACTGAGAAAAGGCCAGTCGATTTGGCAATTCAGAGATAGTTAATGACTTTAGAGGGAGCAGTTTCAGAAGAATGATGAAGTAGGAAGCCAGAATACAAATAATCAAAAAGAGAGTGAGAGGAAAAAAAGTGGAGGCACCCATTTTTATAAATTAATTAATTTATGTGTTTTTAGTTTTCTACAATCACTTTCATAAATGTTAGTTTTTCTCTCTGTCTCTCCTCAACACAACGTGCAATCTTATGTGGGTTCTACACGTACATTCTTACTAAATACATTTTCACCTTGGTCATGTTGCATGCAAGAATTCAAATGAATGAGAGAAACGATCAGAAAAACCAAACCAAACCAAAACGGAAGAGAAAATAGTCTGTTTCATTACACGATCCAATTTCTTAGTTCTTTCTCTGGATGTGGAAGGCATTTTGCCTCAAGAGTCCACTGGGAGTTTTTTAGGTCCTTGCATTGCTGTTAAAAGCTAAGTCTACCAGAAAAATTCCTTGCACAGTGTGGTTGTTGCTGTGTACAAAGTTCTACTGGTTCTGCTCCTTTCGCTCAGCATCAGTTCATATAAGTCATTTCCGATTTCTCTGATGTCTTCTTGTTCGTCATTTCTTATAGCACAATAGTATTCCTTTACATTCATATACCACAACTTGTTTAGCCATTCCCAAATTTATGGGCATCCCCTTGATTTCCAATTCTTGGCCACCACAAACAGAACTGTTATAAATATTTTTGCACGTGTGAGACCCTTTCTCATTTTTATGATCTCTTTGGGATGCCGTCCTAAAGCGATATTGATGGGGTCAAAGGGTATGCAAATTTTTGTAGCCCTTTGGACATAGCTCCAAATTGCTCTCCAGAATGGTTGGATCTGCTCACAACTAGTGGAGGCATCTATTGCAAGTGACATTCTACAGAACTTTAGTTGCAAAAGGCATGAGAGCTAAGGGATGGAGGGATCATATGAGGATGACCCATGAGCTTGCTTGCAATCTATGGGAAAGCAGCCAGTAAACAAGTACAGATTGGAGATTCAGAATGTGGAGGCAATAAGAGGGAGGAACAGTCTGCTGGATGATAGGATGATTTGGGATCCTTTGTATCTGCAGAAGGCTTTTCCTTGGATAAGTTAAGAGCTGCCTTATCATGTGAGAACTCTTTCTGTACTCTCCTCTCAACACTCTTGTCTTTCAAAATTCCTTCTTACTATTGATGGTCCCACCATCCTCACAATCATCAGACTTGAAACCTAGGTGTCATCCTTCACTCTTTATTCTCTCACCATTCACCAAAGAGACATATTACCAAGACCTGTCAATTTGACCCGTGTAACAACTCTCATATAAGCCCTCTCATCTCCTCCGACAGTGTGACCACCTTGGTGGAGTCCTTAGACAATTTACGTGATGGAATATTTAAGCAGCCTTCTGGTTGGTGTCTCTACCTCCATTACATCCTCATTCCAGCTTGTCCTACACTCAGCTTCCAAAATCATCTTCCCAAAATTTAAGTTGGACCTTGTATCCTTCCTCCCATCTCTGCTTTTCCACTCAATCAAATCCATTGGCTCCCTGTCATCTTAGGATCCATTACAAAATCCTCTCATATTAAAAACCTTTTATAAAGTACAGTCTCTCATCTTTATAGTTTCTTTGCAACTTACAAGCTCCCCCGACTCCTGCATATCTTCCCTCAACTTAATGATAAATAATCGGCTCAGAATTGGGTGTTTGGAAGGGACTGCTCTCCAGCAAGAGACCTTAAACTAGAAAAACACTTTACAAACATGAAGTCAGACTTCCTGCCAAGATGTTTGTCTTGATGTCCCGCACATGTCCCATGTTCCATATGAATAGTTAAGGAAAACCCTGATTTTGGACAGGAGCCCACCCCAAAATAATCAAGGTTTGCAAATGAGAAATATCAGTGGATGATTCATCCATACACAAACAACAGTCAGAAAAATAAAAGTTCAGCGCTCCAATCCCATTACCAATACATTCATTATGTGAAAATGGAGGGAAGGAAGAAATGTCTCCAAGGCTTCTAATTCATCTTATTTTCCATGAGCCATGTTTTCTCCATCCCTATCCAACTGATATACTCCATTCAGAACAAAGCCACCTTTCTCCTTTCAGGCACTACCAGCATTCTCAAATGTATGGTGTATATCTGTGGTCTCAGTTCTCTCTCTCTTCAGTCATTCCTTTAATACCTTTAGTAGGTACACAGGATCATATCACCCTAGATTTAGAGATGTGAGGGACGCCAGACAACAGGTAATCTAGTCTCCTCGTGTTGCAGAAGTGATTTGTCCAAACTCAGACACGAAATTTTAGATGGATATCCTCAAAGTATATTGGAGGGGCAAATAGCCAATGAGGAGAAGAAAGCCTTAAAAAGCAGAACTGGCCAACTGGAAAAAGAGGCACAAAAATTCACTGAAGATAAAACCTCCTTACAAAGTAGAATTGACCAAATGGAAAGGAGGTGTGAAAGGGCATTGAAAGAGAATAATTCATTAGTAATGAGAATTGAGCAAATGGAAACTGACAGCTTCATGAGATATTATGGAAAAATAAAACAAAACAAAAAGAATAAAGAAATAGAATGCAATGTGAAACATTTCTTTGGAAAAAACAAATGATCTGGAAAATAGATCCAGGAGGAAATAGAGGCAGAAGGCTTGTGGATAGGAGAAGAGGGAGCTCTCAACATATGATCTCAATGCTTTTAGTGAACTGTGAGGTAAAGTTCTCAGCTGTAAGGGTACAGAAAGAGGAAGTGTTTGAGGAGGCATAAAAACGTTTGTAATAGTTTTTTTGGTGATTGGGATCATGAATTAATTAGGGAGGTAAAAAAATGTTTGCCTTGCTGCAAAGAGAGCCTAGCCCAGGATCTTTCATCTCACAAGTCTCAGCCTTTTCTTTCAGTGTCTGCTCCTCACACCTGGAACATTCCCCCTAATCATATCTGCCACCTGACATCTCTGGCTTTCCTCAAGTCTCAGCTACAATCCCACCATCTATAGGAAGCTTTCCCCTTTCCTACAAATTTCTAGCACTTTCCTTATTTCCAGTATTTTCTCTATATGGTTTGTTTGTTCATTGTTATTTGGTTGCTGACTCTCCATTAATCTGTGAATTCCTTGAGGGGATATGGCCTTTCTTAAGAATTCTTCGTATTTTCAGTGTAGCACATAGGAAGCAGCTTTAAAAATGTCAATTGACTGAATGGAACGTGATTGGCCCCTGTTTCCCCTGATGTTATCTCCTTGTTGGCTAAGGGCATACAAAATCCCACCAATGGGAAAAAAATGTGCTGGGGAACCATGATGCGGAGCCATTCCACTGCATGGTGGGACCGGTGGACTCTGGGTGCTGCTTGCTTCCCTCAACATGTCCTGCAAACCCAACTTGAACGCCCACATGAAAGAGGTGTATCTGAAACATGCTCAAGTGTGTCCATTTTCCTTTTGCCAGACTGGCAGCCTCCACCCAGTAGTGGAAGTTGATCAACAGACTATAAAACCCCATCTCCAGGTTACACCCAAGGTAAGGGGAGCAGCCAGGTACCCCAAAGCAAATATGTTCAATTCCTAGCTATCATTGAAGATCTAGGCAAAGAGACCAGATCCACATATGCTGGGACCAAAGGCTTCATGGAGAGGCTAAAGCAAGCCATCATTCACGCTTGAGGATTAGTTTGGAAATGCCTGACAGAGTCTGCATGAAATACAAAATCTTAATCTCCCACTTCATTTCCAAAATTTTCCACTTCTTTGTGAAGAAGAAAAAATAAAATTTATTTCTCTGGTGACTTTGAAAACATTCATATGAATTCCTTATTTTCAATGGTGTAAAAGTTTGGGTTCTTTCCCCTTTTCTTTATCCAATCCACACCACAGTCTGGTTGCTGTTTTTTTAAATTATTTTATTTGTTTTCAGTGTTCTACAATAACTTTCATGTAACTTAGATTTTTTTCCCCCTTCCCTCTCCCTCCTTCCCCCCTCCATCCTCCCTCCCTGAGACTGCATACAATTTTATATAGATTCTACACATACGTTCCTATTAAATATACTTTCACCTTAGTCATGTTGCACAGAATTAAAATGAATGGGAGAAATCATAAAAGAAACCAAAAAAGAAAATGATGTGTTACATTCTGTGATCGAAATCCATAGTTCTTTCTCTCGATGTGGAAGGCATTTTGCCTTAAGAGACTACTGGGAATTCTTTAAGTCCTTCCATTGCAATATAGTTCTAACTCTACCAGAAAAAAAATCCCTGAACACTGTGGTTGTTGCTTTGTATAAAGTTCTCCTGGTTGTGTTCCTTTACCTCAGCATCAGTTCATGTAAGTCCTTCCAGGCCTCTCTGAAGTCTTCTTGTTCATCATTTCTTACAGCACAATAGTATTCCATTACATTCATACACCACAATTTATTCAACCATTCCCCAGTTAATGGGCATCCCCTTGATTTCAAGTTTTTGGCTACCACAAAGAGTGCTGCTATAAGTATTTTTATACATGTGAGACTCTTTCCCATTTTTATAATTTCTTGGGGATACAGTCCTAGAAATGGTATTGCTGGATCAAAGTCTATGCACAATTTTGTAGCCCTTTGGACAGAGTTACAAATTGCTCTCCGGACTGGCTGGATCAGGTCTCAGCTCCACCGATAATTAATTAGTGTTCCAACTCTCCCACATCTTGTCCAGCATTTATCTTCCTCCTGTTTTGTCATGTTAGTCAATCTGATAGATGTGATATGGTATCTCAGAGTTGTTTGGATTTGCATCTCTCTAATCAATAGTGATTTAGAGCATTTTTTCATATGACGGTAGATAGCTTTGATTTCTTTGTCTGAAAACTGCCTGGTCATATCCTTTGACCATTTATCAATTGGGGAATGACTTCTCTTCTTGTACATTTGACTCAGTTCTCTACATATTTTACAAATGACACCTTTGTCACAGACACTAGTTGCAAAAAATCTTTCCCAGTTTTCGGCTTCCCTCCTAATCTTGCTTGCACTGGGTTTGTTTGTGCGAAAACTTTTCAATTTAATGTAATCAAAATTATCCATTTTGCATTCCATAATGTTTTGTATCTCTTGTTTAGTCAAAAATTCTTCCTTTTTCCATAAATCTGACAAATACACTGTTCCTTGTTCCACCAATTTGTTTATAGTATCAATCTTTATACCTAGATCACATACCCATTTGGGCTTTATTCTTGTGTATGCTCTAAAAGTTTAGGTACTTTCTCTTTATCTTTATCCAATCCATACCACTGTCTGGTTGTCGTTGTTTTATTCATCACTTGTTTTAAAAGAAGACCATGACATCAGAGAAATGATGACATGACTTGCACTTGACTTTGTTTTGAGTGAAAGAGGGCTGTGAAAGATCACCTGCCTTACTTTCTCTTCCTGAGCTATCTGCATCCAGTGGCCAGATATTCATCAGGAGGACTGGAGATGGCCCAGGATGCAATGGGAGACATTGATCTTCTTATGATGGCCTTTCTTAGAGGGAGTTAATGCTCATTGAGTGAATAGATCTCTTTAATAAGTTGTCAGGGAATGGCCTTTTAATGAACAAAAGAAAAAAAGGTAACTTAATCAAACTGGGAGGTAACTGTTAGTATTGATAATCACTCCAAACCTGTCATTAAGTGGAGCTGGGGCAGGTACCCACTATTCTCCAGACTGCAGTCTGAAAGAATAGAAGAAAAGGCAGTTTTGTATTTAAGACTTGCATTGTAATTAGTTAGGAACAACCTAGGTCACTTTATTTTAAAATCATTGAGTCCAGAAATGGCACGCAGAAAATTTTATGTTCCTGGCCATTTTAGTTTACTGCCCTGCTGCCCTGACTCAATCATTTTCTTCTTTTGAGTACATTAAAACCAACCAAATTATGCTTCTTTTTCACCTTTTCCTGAATTTCGAATAATGCTTATTATTATCATATTATAATATTTATAATTATAATTATATAATAATATAATATCATATTATAATAATATAATAATTATAATAATATATCATATAATAATTATAATATAATATAATAATATATGATATATGATAATAATATTATCATATTATTATAATGAAAATAATTTTTTCATTTGTCAATGCTGATTGGCAATTGGGTGTCTCCCACTTAGGTCCACACGACAGAGACCCTGCTTTAAGAAAACATGCTTTTTGTTTGTTTGTTTTTGGAGTGTGATAATTTGCATTCTTCTTCCTGCTTTGAAGTCAATTTTAAATGTGAGAGTTATGAATACAGTGGACTGATAAGCTTACTAAAACATTAAGAACCCAAATAATTACTTTTCAGATGAAGACTAGATTTCAGGTGTTGAGTTTGTCATTGAATGATTTTTTAAAAATTGGATAAATGACAAAAAAATCTATTATGTGCATCTTTGTATGTATTTATTACTTGAAGTAATAAGGCATATTTTCATTACCAAAAGAAAAGTCCCGCCAACAGGCAGTCAGGATCTCTCCAAATTGGTAGATTGCTGAAGCCCACTAAAGTCCTTATATTCTTCCCTGGCAACCTGCTCTGATAACCAGTTGTGTGTATATGGAGAAGAGAGGGGTTGTGTCTAGGGAAGCTGCATCACTGTATCATGGTTGCATTTCTATGCTCTGTTGGCTTAAAGTAAACCTGCTACTATTAAATGTCTAGTAACTTCCCAGTACCTCATTGCATCCCAATGCTAACCCTGGATTCAATGACACTGTCCAAAGGAAACGTCCTGACTGTAGGAACTGCAGGACCAAACTTTTTCTTGTATATTAGAGTCACAGAGAAGAAAAATCATAGCAACAGTTAAATATATGAGAGAGTTGAGGAAATTTGGGACACCACTCTCAGATCCAAAAAAATTTTTGAAGAAGATTAGAGTTGACTATCAACAAGATGTGTTAGGTATTTGCTGAGTACCTACTGAAAGTTCCCATGATACGAGGCTGTGTCAAGGAGTGATGAGAAATAAGAATGAGGAAGGGTGGAGATTAGGGTGAGTATCTTCTTCCCTCAGCTAAGTTCCAGAACTAGATGGACTGGCTCTGTTCTTCTCCTTCCTATTTCCTTTCAATCACTTTGAATCACAGTTCCACCAAATTAGACATCCCTTTAGAATAATAACATTTAAAACACGAAGATGGATTTATTGTATATCAAAAAGGGGTTATGGGGACTGGCAGTGGAGATAGGTACTGCAGAACTTATTAAAGTTATTTTCTTATGGTAACTGCTTAAGAAATACTAATTCATTCATTCATTCATTCATGATTGGCAGTATAGAGCTCTCTTTGAGTAGCTGATGGGTTTGGGGGTGTTAAGTAATCCATAGCATCCACCAATTTTCCTGTGGAAAAAATTCAAAAGGCAATCCAAACACATCACAAAAAAAGTTTGAGGAAGAGTAAAGTTGATGATCAACAAAATGCAAGTTAGGCAGTTCCTTGATATTACATTTTTAAGTGAAATTGTAGTAGAACAGGCACCATTTGTTGAGTACCTACTGAATGTTCATCGTAATGTAAGGCTATGCCAAAGAGTGGTGGGGAATAAGAATGAGGAAGGGTAGAGATGCGGGGGAATAGCCTCCGCTCCCAAGGCAAGACCTAGAACTGGATGGGCTGGCTCTGTTCTTCTACTTCTTATTTCCCTTTATTCCTTTTGAATTCCACCCAATTAGAAATTCCTTTTTGCAATAACATTGAATTCGTGAACATGGATCTGTGGGGTTCAGAAAATGGAAATAGGGAAGGGCAGTGGGTATATGTACTACCGCCATGAGTACAGTTATTTGTGTAGAGTGTATGTGTTCGTCCCTCGTGGCCAAAGGAAACCATGCCATCAGAGAAACAGTGACATAACTTTCACTTGTTTTTTTTTTTTTTTGAGTGAGAGAGGGCTGTGTAGGTCACCAGCCTCACTTCTCCAGAGCCGTCTGAATCCAGTGACCAGATATTCGTCAGGATGACTGGAGATGAGCCAGGATGAGGCAATTGAGGTTAAGTGACTTACCCAAGGTCACACAGCTAGTGAGTGTTAAGTGTCTGAGGTAAGATTTGAGCTCAGGTCCTTCTGACTCCTGCACTAGTGCTATCCACTGCACCCCCTAGGTGGCCCGATTTGTATAGAGTAAGTGCTTAACAAATGATCATTTATTCCTTCATTCCTTCATTCATGGCTGGCAGTACAGACTTCTCCTTGAATAGACGATGGGTTTGGGGCTGTTAAGTAGTCAGTAACGTCCATCAATTTTCCCGTAGAAAAAAATCTAAAGACTATGGCCAATGAAAAGGCAAGAGGATTGTGAACCTGAGAAAATATAGTTGCTATGACAACCCTCTCCATGACTCTTTTGCTGACTATAGGAACAGGGCCTGGTACTTTTCCTCCAGGACGTGTTCTGACTGCTTGAGCAGCTCTTTTAGATGTTTTAGGGATTGCCTTTGAAAGGTTGTTGAGGGAGAAAAGGGGGGGATGTAGCATGGGCCAGACAAATGACTACATCACTACCACCTTTCCTGATGAATGTCTCACAGCAACAGCCGATTGCTTTGTGTGTCTTTTTCTGCGTACTATTCTGCACTTGCCATCTTTATTTCTCTTTCCTTGGCTCTGACTCTGCCTGTCGCTGTTTCTGCATCTTTATGTGTTTTGTTCTCAGTCTCTCAATATAGACAATATGCACAGTGCCAGACATACATGTGCGTACATACATGGGCATTTGTAGGTACCTCCTGATGTTTTGTAGCCCTTTTTGATTTAGATCTGCTCCCAACTGACAGTTCAGGACAAATATGGGAAGAAGCCCTCCCCTGCCCCTGGCCTATGGAGAATAACAGAGATCGGATAAAGGGGTAGCCTGACTGCCCCAAATCAGGATTCCAGGCATCCTAGGTGACAGATCAGTTACCATAGCAACCAGTGATTAGAACTGGCTGCTCTTGCCTTCCTGGACACTAAAGTTTACCTCTAGAGGGATTATACTCTGCCAGGGGTGGGGTGAGTCACTTGATCTGGATGTGAACTGAAAACGGTGTGAGACTCCCACTCCTACTCCCTGCTCTTTGAATAAGCCAGGGGAAAACATCCTGGGGCCTAGGGGTTGGGATTTTTGGCACAGAGGCTTCAATCCCTGTTCATTCTCTCACGTTTACATTGAATAATTGACTCACATCATCAATAAATTTGCAGAGATTGAGCCAAACCAACTAGCACCAGTCACTCATAGAATGGCAGGGAGTTAAGCCCTGCTGGGCTGATGTGTCCATTTGTTCCACCTGACAAGGGAAAATTCCTTTTTCCTTTTGAATTGAGTTAGTACTAAAAAATCACCTGGAGGAAGGCCTTACTTCAGGATTAAAGAGACTACATTTGCACTCTACACACTCCAGGTTCTGCCAGACATTCGGTGTTGGAAGGAAGAGTCTTCTTTTAATTAACTTGAAAGAATCAGTGATCCCAGGCAACTGTATGCATAAATTTGACCTCAGTTCCACTCGCTTGTTGGGAACATCTCCAGTACAAACTCTGTGAGCTTAGGTAAACACCCATCCATGATGTTCAGGGCTCTCAAGATCCTCTCAGCTCTGTTTGTCTGTATGCTGAGGACACTTGTAGTGGGACCAGTCTATAGTGCTCCCCCTGGAGCAGTGACATTCTGGGTTCCAAGTTCCTTTTCACTTCTGAAATTCTGTGATGCTAATATGATCCTCCCACTCTCTGATGTTTTGTGTTCCAGGGTCCCTTCCAACTCTGACATTCCATATTCTCTGGTCTCCGGGTCCACCCAGATCTCACATAATATGATATAAGGATGTTTGCAGCCCTGGCATTCTATGATGTGTTATTTAAGTGACACAAAATTTTATAATCAAGGGGTCATTTTTAAAGTGAACCTAGGAGTAATACAATGCCCCTTCTCAGTTCGTACGGTTGCCATTTCTGAAACTTTAGGAAAACTCTTTTACATGAAACATTATGGGTTAGGAAAATTCCCGTCATTTAAGCAGAGGTTGGGCTCTCTCCTTCAATTGACATTTATATCCATCTCTATTTGATTTCCTGGCCACTTGGTTCTTAGGGCAAAATCCAGGTTACTACAAACTTTTGTGTGACTAAAAAGCACATTGCTGTAGTGTCTATGAGTAGACTGGTATTAAGGGAGGAAACTGGGGAAGGAATAGACATCTTCTTGGAACTTTTCTTGGCCTTGAGTAGGCAGGTGTACTGGCGGCACCATCCTGGGTGTGCTCCTCTGAGATGCTCATAGAGCCATTGTGTATCTTCAGCATTTTCCTTCTCTTTCTCCTCTTGCTGGTTGTCCCAGCTCTGCCAGTTCTTGCTCCTTCCTTTCTGCTTCCAAACCTTGGGAATCTCTATCTTCTTCTGTTATGAGTTCTCTTCTTTCATACAACTTCCTAAAGGTATGGCCAAATCTCTTAAGGCAGTGCTTTTGAGTGCTTCATACATGCTTCTCATTCATTGATTGAGTCAATTAATAACTGCTGACAGTTGGTGTTTCGAGCCAACCTCATTTACTGCAACTTAATTTAGTTTCAGTTTGGATTGGTTCAGAAATGACACAGTGTCAAGTTTGATATGTACTTATATATAGTGCTATTTTATTATTAATAATATTAGTAAACAATACAGTAATTATTATTAGGATGCAGATGATGATGATGATGAAGATGAAGACCTCAATCAGTAATTTTCAACAGTTATGCCACATCAGTAAGTTTCAATAGGTATTCAGTTTTACGAGCGTAGTTCAACACCAATGCGGCAATTATGTACATCTGGATCATGCAGCTAAGGAGTCTCTGGTCAGCCTCCAGAGTCCTGACGAAAAATTCTCTGGCTATATGCCCACAACGAGGATGTGGGGAGAAGACAGAGGAAGCTCCGGTGGAGATGAGGGTGAAGTGTGGACGAGGACCCTTGAAAATAGTTCAAGACTACTCCCCTTTAGTAGTTCCTTCTAACCAAGAGGGCATTTTTCCAGTTAAATGCGTAACTGAGGGGAAAGGAGCTGTCCTCAAAAAACATTCTTGCTAGAGCATTTCTGTTGAAGAATGTTCCATTCTGGGAGGGATGGACAGTCTTCACCAGTAGTAGTTATCATAAACAATCTTTCAGCATCCAGCTAGCAATAAGATCAGCTAGAGTCAGATTGCAGTCATATTGAATGAGGTCAGACTGTCCTAAATGATTTTAAGCATTACATAGTGAAATTGTCTAAGGAAGGTATTATTTACTTTGAAGGGGTGGGATAATCAGAGAAGCTCCTCACTTTTACATAAGGAACAACCTACCTCTAAGAGATCTAAGGACTCTTTCCCCAACCCTGCCCTCACCCGCACAGGCCAGCACTAGACAGCATAGCAATGAATGGAGCTTTCCTTAAAATGAGAAATAGATTCTATCTAAAAATATCAACAGGCATTATCTGTATTGGAGACAAGGTCGAAGCCTTTCCAATAAGGTCAGGAGTGAAGCAAGCATCTACATTATCACCACTATTATTTAATACTGTGCTAAAAGTGTGAGTTCTTATAATAACAGAAGAAAAAGAAATTGATATAATTAGAATAGGCAATGAGGAAACAAAACTTTTAGTCTTTGCAGATGTTACACATAGAGCATCCTAGAGAATAAACTAAAAGGTAGATGAAATAGTTAACAACTTCAGCACAACTGAAGGATATAAAATAAGGCCATATTAATCTTCAGCATTTCTATATATAACCAACAAAGTCCAGCAGCAAGAGAGAGAAAGAAAAATTCCAGTTAAAATAACTGTAGACAATATAAAATACTTGGTAGATGTCAGTCGCCAGAAAGGTCAAAATCCTCAGAGAGGATCTAGTCTGGGCATTGTTTCCCTTCTCTCACCACCACCCCCACCGCCGCCACCGCTGCTGTCGTCATCATCATCATATCCTTCTTATTCTTCTTTTTCTTACTCTTCCTCTTCTTCTATATCGCCTTCTCCTTCTGCTTCATCTTCTTTTTCTTACTGAATTCCTTTAAAATAAAACTATTGTTCATTTGTTATTAACATTCGTTATGCTTTAAATTTTGAGTTCCAAATTCTCTCCCTCCATACAGCCCCTCCAACCACTGAAAGGCAAGCAACATATTAATTATAAAACTGAAATCATGCAAAACAAATTTTCATATTAGACATATCAAAACAGCAAAAACAATAAAGAAAGTGAAAAAGTTATTCATCAATTTGCATTCAGAGTTCATCCGTTCTCTCTTTGTAGGAGAACATTTTTTCATCTTGAGCCCTTTGGAAATGTGTTTACCATTTCATTTTTAGGAGTAGTTAAGTCCTTTCAGAGTTGATCATTATTACAACCTTGTTGTTCCTCTACATCATGATCTCTTCTTTCCAGTTACATCATTTTGCATAAATTCATATGTCTTCCTAGGTTTTCCTGAAAGCACACCCTTTGTCATTTTTTAAAGCACAGAAGTACTCCGTCAAAATCATATGCCACAACTTGGTCATCCATTCCTGAATTGAAGAGTAACTCCTGAATTTACAATTCTTTGCCACCACAACCAGAGCAGCTTTAAATGGTTTTATACATTAAGGTCTTTTTCCTTCTCTTTTAATCTCGTAGGGAACAGACCTGCTAGTGGTATAACACAGTTTTATAGACTTTTAGGCATAAGTCCAAACTGTGCTCCAGAATGGTGGGACCAGCAAACGACTCCACCAGCAACTGGTTAGTGTGCTTATTTTCATTCATCTCCTTTACCATTTGTCATTTCTGATAGATGTGAGGTGCCACCTCACAGTTGTGTTCATTTGTACTTCCCTAAAAATTAGCGATTTACAATATTTTTTCTTATCACTATAGCTAACCTTGATTTCTTCATCTGAAAGCTCCCTGTTTATATCTCTTGACGACTATTCAATTGGGTAATGCGTCCTCTTTTTATAAGTGTGACTTAGCGATATATTCACAAATTTTGACATTACTTCATATCTGTGGTATCCTTTAGTTATATGGTGTTTTTCCTCTTTATCTCTTTTAATTAGGTCTATTTTTGCTTTGTCTGAGATCATGATTTGTGTCTCTGCCTTTTTTACTTTACGTGAAGCATAGTATATTCTACTCCCATCTCATCTTTTAACACTGTGTCTTTCTGCGTTCAGCTGTGTTTCATGTAAACCACGTATTGTTGGCTTATGGTTTCTGATCCATCCTGCTGTCTACTTCTCTTTTATGGGGAAGCTCGTCCATTTCAAATATATAGTTGTTATTACTCACTGTGTATTTCTCTCCAGCCCATTTTTTTCTTCTCTCTTTTTATTCTATCCTTCCTTGAAGGTCAATTTTGCTTCTAACCACTGCCTCTCTTAATCTACACACACACACACACACACACACACACACACACACACACACACATATATTTCCCTTTTTGAACCAATTCTTGCTCACCAATTCTGCCACCTTTTACCCTTAACTATAAAAGATCTTCCTTTAATATATCTTTTATGTGAGAAACTTTTCCATATTCCATCTCTCTTTTCCATCTTCTCCCAGTGCTTCCTTCCTTCTCACTCCATTCATTCCCTGTGCTCACCTCAACACAGTAAACGCACACCCATGATCTCTATGTAGAATACTTCTACCTGCCCTTATACTAATAAAGATCTTATGTGTTACATGTATCATCTTCAAATATGGGAAAGGAAATACTTTATCTTTATTGAGTCCCTTATGAGTTCTCTTTTCTGTTTATGTTTTTCTCCTTCTCAAATGCAGATCATGTTTGTGTGTGTGTGTGGGT
>CM053775.1:42847446-42865099 GCA_028658325.1 Potorous gilbertii
GAAGACCATGCCATCAGAGAAATAATGGCATGATTTGCACTTGACTTTGTTTTGAGTGAGGAAGGGCTGTACAGGTCACCAGCCTCATTTGTCCTCCAGAGCCATCTGAATCCAGTGACCAGATATTCATCAGGATGCCTGGAGATGATTCAGGATGAGGCAATTGGGGTTAAGTGACTTGCCCAAGGTCACACAGCTAGTGAGTGTCAAATGTCTGGGGTGAGATTTGAACTCAGGTCCTCCTGACTTCTGTACTGGTGCTCTATCCACTGCACCACCTAGCTGCCCCAAGAATATAAGGTATTAGGCATGGGAAGTAAGGAGTAACTCGGTGTGGCCAATGGGGTATTTTTCATGCCACAGAGAAAGTGAAACCTGGAGGGGCATAGACAGTCCTAGGTTTGCTAGGGACAGCTTGGACTGCCTTACCCCAGGGATGTGTCTGATCACATTTTGGTAAGGTCCCTGACCTGTTGATTGTCTGAAGGAGGTTACTGAGGAAGGGGGACGTGTCAGGTGGATTTTTCCATGATGAGTCAGAGAATTTATAAAGGCAGGTGATTAAGGCAGTATGTATCACATGTTGCATAATGATCAGATATTTCTGAGACTGGACTCCAGAAGTCTTTTTATGAGACACACATTTGTATACAGTGAGGTGTACTCAAGACATTATCAATGAAGGAAGGCACAATTGAGGCCAGGAATCTCATGTCCTAAACAGGGAGAGGTTCCTGTGGACAAATTCTTTGGCAGGGACACCAAGACAAAATGCAGAACCTTCTCCGATGTAAGTACTGTGACTTGTGGGAAAGAAGGTTGTTCAGGTACTGCAATTGACTCCCTTTTAGATCTATGAAGGTGTTGGTGGCAGATCCAGCCATCCTGAATACCCCCACATCCTGCAGTCTCACCAGGGAGTTCCTTGCCCATGGTTCACTGCCTTCAGGGGGATTGGGGCCAGGCCAACCCTGCGCAAAAGGCCAGTAGACTGGGTGAAAAAATAAAAAGTCATAGGAGGGTGCAGTAAGAGAATTAGCATTTTCAAGGACAGAGAGAATGATTTGAGGTGGCATGTGAGAGCAAGTAGTAGAAGTTAAGAAAAAACAAAATAAAATGAGATAATAAGGAGAGGCATTATCAACCAAAGGGTGTCACCCTTTTTCTTTTGCAGTTCTCTTGGGTGGCTCCTTCTGGAAAAACAATTTCAGGTTTTCAAGAGCTCACAGGTATATCCAGGGGTATCTGGAATGTCTGGTATGCCTGGAGAAGTAAAGGGGGTGCAGGCTTAACACAGGTCACATGGGTCCAGCTGGGGAGGAACTCAAGTTTTATGGCAGTGGAAGCAGTGAAAATGACCCAATAGGGGCCCTTTCACTTTGTATCCAAGCGTTTCCTCCTATGGGCCTTCCAGGACTTTAAGTAAACATATCTCCAAGTGCGCAGAGCTGGAAACTTTACAGCAATGTTCGGCAGGTTTGAGGAGGTGTTTATTAGCATATTTGGTGAAGCGGACTGCCCCAAGATGAGTGGTAAACTGCGTGAGTAAATGCTGCTCTGGGTCTACAAGAATGTCAGGTGTTATGAAAGGTCTCCCATACAGGAGTTCAGAGGGGCTAAGTTTAATATTATCCCAAGAAGTGATGCAGAACCCTAATAGCCCCACACGGAGGAATTTTACCCACTTCTCCCATGTTTCCTGACATAATTTGGCCAATACACATTTGAGAATGTAATGTATTTTTTCTACTTTACCTGATGATTGTAGGCAAATGGTAAGTAATTTGGAAGATCCTCAGCCACTCCTTGGGTTACTTGGGAGGTGAATCCAGGCCTGTCGTCGCTTGGCAGTGTGACAAACCAAGCAGTAATGATTTCCTTTAGGAGGACTTTTGAAACCTCCTGGGCTTTTTCAGTTCTGCAGGGAAAAGCCTCCAACCAGCTGGTGAATGTGTCTGCTACTTCAAGTAGAAGCTTAAAGCCTCTGCAAGGTGGCATGTGGGTGAAATCCATCTGCCAGTATTCACCTGGATACATGCACCTCTGTAAGGAAACGAAGGGGAGAGGGCTTGACAGCTCCTTCAGGATTGACTTGGGCATATATGGGACATGCACAGCAGGCTTGCTGAATGGTTACTCCCAGTTTGTGGCCAGTGAAAATAGTTCTGTCTAGGGACAGAAGGGCCTTGTTCCCTAAGTGAGTGACCTGGTGTAATCCAAAAAGGAGCTTCCATTGGCTCTCTCCTGGTATGAGAATTTGTCCTAAGGCTGTCTGGAACCATCCTGAGGGGAAGAGTGTGTAACAGTATTCCTTATCAAAAGCCTGTTCTGGGGGCTATAGCAAGGTGGATAAGGTTCAGAGAGTTGAGGGATTAGGGGAACCAGTATAATGGCTTGGTAGGCAGTCCCTTTTGCAGGTATATCTGCAAGTCTATTTTCCATAGCTTCTTCTCTCTAACTCCCTAACTAAAAGGGTTACCTTTCTGGTGGCCTTTACAAAAAAATTACACACACCTCTGCTTTGAAGAGGTGGAAGATTTCCTATGCAAGCTTAATAAGGAGTTTTTTTGCTGTTAAAAATCCTTTTTCCTTCAAATAGCCCCATGAGTGTATAAAACATGAAAGGCATATTTGGAGTCAGTAAAGATTTTCAACCTCTTATTTTCCTCTAGTTCTAGGGCCCTAGTAAATGCTATGAGCTCAGACTTCTGGGCAGAGGTCCCAGGGGATTGAGATTTGCTTCAATGGTACAGTGAAGACTGACAATTGTATACCCTGCTTTCTTCACCCCTTCTTTGACAAAGCTTGATCCACAAATGTAGAATTCTTCTTCAGGATTGACAAGGAGTAGATCTTTTAAATCTTGCCTGATAGAGTCAACCAGGTCCAAGGTCTTCTCACTGTCATGGGCCAGTCCTTCAGAATTTATCTTATCTGGGAGAAAGGTTGCTGGGTTAAGGGTGCAACATACTCAGAGTGTCAAGTGAGGGGTATCTAGGAGGTGGGCTTGGTATTTAGAAAGCCTTTCACTGGAAAGCCAGCAGAGACCCTTGACTTCTAAAATGTTCTGAATGCTGTGAGGAGTGAGAATTTCTCGAGGTTGGTCCAGAGTGAGCTTAGAGGCTTCCTCAATTAAGAGGGCGTCCACTCAGGGGCAACTGAATCAAGTTGCTTAGAGAAATAAGCTAGTGATCAGGGATCAGGTCCTAGGGACTGTATTAAAACTCCTAAAGCTTGGCCCCATCTTTTGTCAACATACAGAGTGAAAAGCTTTTCCAGATTCAATAGGGTCAATGCTGGAGTCGTGGTTAATTTGGCTTTAAGAGTCTCAAATGCTTTGATTTGATCAGGTCAGCTTTCTAAGGGAAGTGAGTCAGGGTCCTGGGTAGAGTCATAAAGAGGCTTTGCAATAATGCCAAAATTAGGGATCCAGATTCTACAAAATCCTGCCATGCCTAAAAAGGTACAGAGCTGGGTTTTTTGTGTGTGAATGTAACAGGAATAGATAGAATTGCAATTTTTCTTTCTGGGATTAGAGATTAAGAAGTAAGAGTCAGCTCATGACAGAGATACTTCACAGTTTGGCAGGCAATAGGAGTTTAGATTTAAAATGCTCTAGAGCCTGGGGTTCAAAGGAAGTTAAGGGCCTGTGTGATGGTAGATTCTCTAGTGGGGCTAAAGATAAGTATATCATCTACACACTGGATTAGACTGCTATTATTCAACTATAGATCCCTCAAATCTTTTCTCTGAGCTTGGTCAAATAGGGAGGGTTGTCTCTTAAGCCCTGGGGCAGGACTGTCCAAGTTAATTGATGTGAGTTTGGTTCTCCTGGGAGTGTTCATTCAAAGGCAAAAAGAAACTGAGAGTCTTTGTGGAGTGGTATGCAGAAAAAAAAAATGCATCTTTAAAGTCTAGAGTGGACAACCAGTGAGCATCCCCCAGGATCTGGGTAAGGATAGTGAAGGGGTAGAATACTATGGGGTCGATTGGTATTATAGCCTCATTTATAGCTCTAAGATCTTGCACCATGCTATAATCTCCATCTGATTTCTTTATTGGAAGAATGGGTGAGTTTCAGGGGGACTGGCATGGGATCAAAAGTTCATATTCAAGCAATTTTTTGATCAATGGTTGTAATCTCTTCTGGGTCTTGGGTTTAACTGTATATTGGCACCAGTGGGTGAATACATTAGGATCTCTGAGGCAAATAATGGGAGGAATTGCATGGATCACTAGACCAAGTATTGCTTGGTCCTCAACTGAGGTGTCCACCACCTCCCAGATTTCAGGTGGAATATGTGGCATCATTGAGGAGAGTAGCAATAGTGCTAAAAGAGGTTTCAGGAGGGAGAAATTGGACTCCAGTCCCATCCCAGTAAAGGTGTAGGGCAGGAGGAGAGAATAGGAAGGAATGGTCAAAGAGCGAGTCTCTGAGATAACAGGGCAGAGGGAAGGTTCTAAGGAACTTTCTAAGTTTACCCTCCATTCCCACAACCTACTGGTATGCAGGGTGGGTGGGACCGCAGTGCTGTTGCAGGACTGAATATGATGCTCCCATATCTATGAAAAATCAAGAGTTTTTCCTGCCACTTGTAAACAAAACCCAGGCTCAATCACAGTGATGTAGAGGAAGGGAGTCTCATTGATCCCCGGTCCTGTCATGCCTCACCCTGAGAAGGCTGGAATGTGGAGTCGTGGGAGAAGGCAGCTCAGCCCTTTTCAGAGCAGTCCCTCTTCGAATGTTCCTTCTGTTAGCAGACAAGGCATGGACCTGAATGTTTTCACTTAGGCAGGGGACAGTTAGGAGACCAATGGCACTGCTTGTGACAGCGAAAGTATGAGACTTCCCCAGGAGTTTTAGGGGCCGGTCCTTCTGGCACTCAGATATGGAAGGAGCTAGGATTTGAGCCTGTTCTATGTTCCTGGCCCTGTGGTCCCTTTCCTCTACTGCAGCTCGGTCCTTATTGTTGAATACTCCAAAACCTATTTCCAAAAGTTGAGTCTGTGGTGTCTGAGGACTCAAAGCTCACTTCTGTAGTTTCCTCTGGATGTCTGGGGCAGACTGACTAATAAAATGCATACCAAGTATTGAAGTCCCTTTCTTGAGGTTTGGGGGGACCTGAGGACCCTGAAATACCAACATGTTAGGTCCTGCTTGAATGAATTCGACACAAGCCTTCTTAAAGGCAAAGAAAAAAGACAAAGTTTATTAAAGATTTGCCATATTGAGTGGACTCTTAAGGAGCCTAAGCATTTGTAACACTTATTACAAATGGGCCAGACAGAATCTCAGCTAGGCGGAGTCAGAGCAGGATTGAATCTGAGCACATTCATGGAGGTGAGATGGAATTTAAATACAGAAAAGACTGAGGGAAGAATTCAGGTGTCGCCAAGCAGTCTCAAGTCCCAGGGATGGTCCCTGGAATGTAGATCAAACTCTGGGAGGATCCTGATGGGAGTGGCTGGTAGTCCAGAAAATCCACAATCCTGGCTGGGTGACTGGAACCTCAAGAGAATGCTAAGAAGTGGCAGGAAGGGAGGAATACCAAAAGAATGTTAAATCAAGTAAGGGAAATTCAAGGAGCACTCAGGGCCAGGCTTTCAGGGGTCCCTTCAGACAAATGGGATGAAAACCTTCCTGGTATAAGGGACAAAGGTCTCAACTTGGGCTTGTACCCCGTTATTCCCCCCTCAAACAGATGGGACCCAAATTCTTTTGTGGTAAGGGGCAAAGGTCTCAACTTCTTAAACTGCTTCCTTCTGGCAAGGGTCATAGAGCTGTCCCTGCCTTTCTGGGTCCTGTTCAAGGTGTCAGACTTCAGAAGATGGGCAGTGCCAGGTCCAGGGAGTTGGAAAACTTGGATTTAGTCAGAGGTTGAGCTGTCGTCTGGAAACTGATGGCTTGAACCTGGAGGAGACAAACCTGGCAAGGATATTAAGAAACAAAGACCAAACATGCACAAAAGGATTATAGGTAGTAGAGGAATAAGTATATGGGCAAGTAGAGAAAGAAGCCAGGATTCCCATGGAGAAGATGTTTTGGGGGCACTAAGTTACTATGGTCTGAGTTTGGGTGCCCCAAAGATCAGAATGGTTGCACATTAAGCTCCCAGTTAAGAGGGGTGTCTTTAAGAGATCGATAAGAGTATTGTAAGTAGAAGGGGCTGTGACATTGTGCCTTAACTTAGGAGTAGAACTTAAAAAGGGAAACTTACTAGGAGAATAAGGAGAGGGATGTGGTCAAAGATGCAAATAGGAAATGCTCCCTCATAACAATTAATACAGCTGACTGAAATAAAGTTATTGGAGAGGGAAGCTTTCCCAAAAATAGCCCATGGCAGGAGGTGAGATTTACCCTGTGGGTGTGAGTGGCATACACAACAATCTTGGACTACGCCCCACCCCCCCAGCCTAATCAGTTTCCCAGTTTGACCAAGGAGTTATTCACCCACTTTCAGAGGCTAAGTGTATTTGAAGTACCAGGGAAGAGGAGGAAAACTGTTAACACTATCATTGCCAATTCAAAAGAAAACAGTTTCACAAGAGAGAGAGAAGTAAAAAGGAAAAAAATATATATTTTTCCCTGGAGGGGATTAAAGAAGACTATGGAAAGGCCAAAACAAAGAAGGACATGTTTGATAAGGGAGTTTTTTCTGTCGGATATTCCCCTTCTTTCCAGATTGCTCCATGGGCATATAGAACAAGGAAAGCATATTTTGAGTAAATAAAAACATGAACTGGCCTGAGTTCAGGTACTAAAGTATGGGTTAAGACTCCCAAAACTTGTCTTCTTTTTTCATTAACATACAGAGTGAAAGGTTTTTCTATATTGGATAGGGCTGGTGCTGAGGTGGTGGTCAAATTAGTTTTCAGTCTCAAAAGCTTTAGCCTGATCCAGACCCCATTGTAGAGGGAGTAAGTCAGGGTCTTGATTGGAATCATAAAAGCACTAAGCAATAAAATGAAAAATAAGAATCCAGAGTCAACAAAATACAGCCATGTTTAAAAAGACTCGAATCTGTTTCTTAGTGGTTGCAACAAGGATAGTGCTTTTGCTCTCAGAGGTAAAGGAGAGAGAGGTGGGCATGAGGTCAAGGCCCAGATACTTTTGGACTGGCATGCTATCTGAACTTTATTCAAAGAGACTCTATAGCCTTGAGTGCCTAAGAAATTAAGGACTTCTGTAGCAGCAGCCAAAGAAGCAGCCTGGGTGGGGCTACAAATAAGAATATCATGCACATAATGAATTAAGCTACAATCTGCTAGTTTGAGGTTCTTTAAATTGCTTCCCAAAGTATGGACAAATAAATGAGGATTATCTCAAAACCCTTGGGGCAAGACTGTTCAAGTTAGCTGATATGGACTTGATTCCCCAGGAAGAGTCCACTCAAAGGCAAAAATAAATTGTATTCTCCATTGAGGCTTTTTTTCTGGGAAGGATTGCAGTGTAGTGTGGAGATGAACAATGGACAAGTATTTTATACTTAAGTAATTTTTCAGTTAAAGGTTGTAGTCCTTCCCAGGCCTACGGCTTAATCAGATACTGGCAGAGGTGGGAGAACACTTTAGGGTCTGGGAGGCTAAAAATGGCTGGGGTGGCAGAAGTAGCTCACCCTGGAATTCCCAGATCCCAAACAGTTGACTCAACTGTCTCCCACACTCTCAAGTGAACATGGGGAGATTAGTGAACAGAGGGAAAAGGGAGATGGGAGGATTAACTAGAGAAAACTGGCTCCCTAATCTCACCATCAGATCCCTTTTCAGCAAGGGGGAAGGGCTAGAGGAGGGCATAAGGAAGGAGTGTTTAAACAACAGATTCTCAAGCAGGCTGGGGAGGGGGTATATCTGGAGACATTCCTTAGTTTTCTTTTCAATGCCTCTCACCCTAGGCATCAAGGGGCAGGCAGGGCTAGAGTAACTGGTTAAAGCAGGATATTTATCCAAATTAAAGTGGGCAAAGTTATCTTCAGCCTTGATTTTTGCCCAGGGCTTGGAGAGAGGTGAAAAAGTGGGAATGCTGCCAAGTTCCAGGATTCCTCATTTTTCCAAGTCTTCAGAAGACTGGAGAACAGAGTACTGGGGGGCAGTTCCATCACTTTTCCAACCTTGGGGACAATCCTTCTTTCAATGTCCCTTCTGGTCACATGGGCACAGTTCCATAGGTGCCAGTTCCTGTGGTTAACTCTGAGGTGCACCCTGGAGGGATACTTCTTGGTTTCCCCACTGTTCAAGTAGCCAGCTTTCCTCCAAGGGGACACCCTGGGGGGTGCTCCCTGGGTCTTCTCCTGGCCATGGCAACAGCCAAGAATTGAGTATGTTTTCTGTCTCTGGCTCTGTTTCTGAGCTCTTTTTCCTCTGCTTTGACTAGGTCTCTGTTGTTGAAGACTCCAAAGGCCATCTCCAGTAATTGGGCCTGAGATGTTTGGGGTCCCATTGCCAATTTTTGCAGTTTCCTCCTCATATTTGGGGCAGACTGATTAACAAAATACATACTAAAGATTGCTGCCCCTTCTATGGAGTCAGGATCCAAATTTGGTTTGCTTTTTAATAGCCTCTACTAGCTGGTCTTGAAAAAGGGCAGGGTTTTTCTTTTCTCCTTGAGTAATTTTCCTAACTTTTTGAAAATTTACTTGTTTTTGAAATGCAGTTTTTAGGCCTTCTAAAAGGCATATTACCATATGGTCTCTCTTTCCTCTGTCCTCACTCTTTTGATAATCCCATCCTGGGTCACTAGTGGGAACAGCAGCTGTTCCTGGGGGCTATTTTGTGGGATCATCACTAATCAAATGATCCCCAAACTTTTGGGCATGTTCTCAAATAGTCCTCTTCTCCTCAATGGTACAGCACACAGAGATATGTAGATCATTGCAAGAAAATTCAAATTGTAGGGATATGTCCTTAAAACCCTCAGTAAACTTATTGGGGTCTTTCGAGTATCTCCCTAGTTTCTCCTTAACCTGAATGAGGTCTAAGATAGAGAATGGGATGTGGACTCTAGTGGTCCCACTAGAGGCAAGCACTTCCCTCAGGGGAAAAAAGCCTTGAAGGCACTGTAGGGGCAGGGGCTTGGTTAGAGAGATAGAAGTCCTGAGTTTTCATGAGGGAGGGGTTGGGGAATGCTGACTTAACTGGTTTGAACTGCAAGGCCAGGGCATCTGGCTGGCAGGGAGGAAGATCAATGGGTAACTGAGGAAAGGAAGGGGTCAGAGGGGGAGATACCTCAGAGAATTTGGTGGAAGTGAGACCTAAGGCCAGAGTGGATGTTGCCCTAGGGAGATGGGCTGCAGAAGGAGGCATCTTAGCAAGACCCGTGACTGGGAACTAAGGGAGGAGGGGCCATCTGAGGAGATGCTGGATAGTAGACATGGAAGGTAAATGAGGCAGGAATTGAAGGGGTAGAGGAAAAGGGAAAGGAAACCAAGGGAAAGAAGGGGTGGCCGAGGAGGAGGCCAGGGTTGAGGGAGGTAAGGGAGTGGCAGGAAGGGCTATGGGAGATTGCGATGAGGATAGGAGTTGGGATGGTGGGAATGGAGATAGGTAAGGAGGTGAGGCCAAGACCCAAATGTCCAATTCACCTCCATTGCCCTTTTGTGGGGTGGCTCTGGCTACAAGCATCTTACAATCTTTTCTGAGAATGAGGTCCTGAGAGAGCTTGATGAAGGTTATTATGTAGGGTATTTCTATCCATTTTCCTTTTGGGTGACAATATAACTTGAATTGTAAAAGAATATTATGTTTTAAGGTTCCAAAAATGGGCCATACTTCTTGGTTCTCCAGGTGACACAGAGGCCAAAAAGAACACCAACTTTTTCTTTTTAAGTTTTTTAGGGAAGCTAAATTTTTTCCATTTTTGTAAAAGACAACACAAAGGTGAATTTTTGGTGATTGAAGAGGATTGACCCATTAGAGGTGTGGGGCTGGAAGTCCCTCCCTCCATAAAGGAGGATGTGGGAGTAAGCATTGAAAAAGAAAAAAGAGAAAAAAGTAATTGATGTTTTCCTAATTCCCTACCATGAAGGGAATTGAGAGAGTTGGGCATACACTTCCTGACAGGGCTTCCATCCTCTATGCTTTGGAACATGTACCCAGGTTCACAGCCTTGAACATGGCCACTGGACCGAAAACCTGAGTTCAAGACAGCCTTAGCTGCCCAACCTACTGGGACCTGAGGTCAGGTCCAAAAACCCCTGCCAAAGGTGCTTGGAGAGCAAGAAGGGGATAGGGAGAGAGGGAGGCTTACATACCTTCCAGTCTTGGCAGAAGAATTTGAAATTAGCAATTCTTCCCGGTCAGGGAACCATAGCAATTCTTCCTGGTCAGGGAACCAGATGTTGAGGTTTAGGGTGCTAGGGGCCCCAAAATACCAACACACTGGGTCCTGCTCAAATGAATTCGACACAAGCCTTCTTAAAGCCAAAGGGGAAAAAAAAAACAAGTTCATTAAAGATTTGCCATATTGATTTGACTCTTAAGGAGCCTAAGCATTTGTAACACTTATTACAAGTGGGCCAGATAGACTCTCAGCTAGGCGGAGTCAGAGCAGGATTAAATCTGAGCACCTTCATGGAGGTGAGATGGAACTTAAATACAGAAAAGACTGAGGGAAGAATTCAGGTGTTGTCAAGCAGTCTCGAGTCCCAGGGACAGTCCTGATAGGAGAAGTCAGTCTGGAATGTAGATCAAACTTAGGGAGGATCCTGATGAGAGTGGCACGTTACTCAAGGACATGGACAAAGTGGCTGGGCATGGAGAAGGAAGAGCAGGAGGAAGAACTAATGGCTAACTGGGCCAACCAATCCAGGGCCTGGATGGCGCTGACACGAAGAACATGCTGGCAGGCAGACAGATGGGGGCTGGACATGGAATATTCAGGAAAGGCCCAGACACATGGTATCCCAAGGCAGATGGACAAAATACCAAAAAACAGCAACCAAACTCTCTGGTGGGTAGGCTGACTGAAACCAAAGGCTCTTCAGTTAGCACTGGAGATCTCAAGCCAAGTACTGATCCAGCAGTGGTGGTAGTTTTCTCTATGCACGTCTCTTCGGCTTTCTGAAAGGCTTTTTAAAGGCTTTTAGGGAGGTGGCAGGTAGGAGCTGACAGAGCACCAAGCTCAGCAGAAGGAGCAAAAAGAGATCCCATTGCTCTCTAGTAAAATTTACATGGGTGGATTTTTGGGCATACAGATTTCTTATAGAAATTCTTACATAATGTCCAATTTGTATGATTTGAATTTACATAAAGCAACATCTGTTTGCACTTCTTTCTATTCCCATTCAGTTTTCTCCAGAGGTCTTTCATAAATAAGTTTTCTAAAATTCTAGTCTGCTTTCTAATCCATTTTGCTACCTACTTCCATTTTATGAATGAGTTCACCCCTCTGACACTGTTAGGATTACTAATTTTACATTTCCCTCCATTTTTCATCTGTTTCTCCTTCTATCTTTTTAGCCTGTCCTTCCTCTAATGTATATTTTGTATATGGACACTGCCTTCTTTGATCTGCCCACCTTTTTATCACTACTTTTGATTTCTCTTATCCCCTTTTCCTACTTACCTGCAGGGTAAGATGCAATTTTATGACCAATAGAGTCAATATGTATTTTCCCTTTTTGAATGAATTTAGATGGCTGAGGTTCAAGGATTGCCTTCCTGACATCCCCAGTCCCATCCTCACCTCAGCATTTTTTAACCCAATGTAAAACTTCTTCCTTGCATGCCTATTTTATGTGAGATCATTTCCCCATTCTTTCTCAGTGTCCCCACTCTTTTCCCAGAGTGTCCATATTTCTCCCCTATTTGTTTTACATCATCCCTACCTAATTGTCTCACTCTCAGAACTTTTCTGGAGAGAATCCTTCTACCTACTTGAATAATGATAAAATTCTTGGAAGATAAGCATTTCATCTTCTCTTAGAGAAAAGAGAACCTTATTGAGTCGCTTAAGATTTCTCTTTCATATTTACCTTTTAATGCTTCTTTTGAGTCATATTTGAAAGTCACATTTTCTCTTCAACTCTGGTCTTTTCATCAGGAATGCTTCAGAGGCCTCTATTTCATTGTTCATTATTTTTTTCTCGATGTGTTTCCCCAGAGAGTAAGCCTATAGTAAGCGGAATGTTTTCAGAGAGCGCGTTTTCTGCCACAAGTGTCTTTTCCTCTGAATGTTCAGAGAGTAGAGGTGGTTCCCCAGAAAGCAAGCCTGTAGTAAGTAGAATGTTCTCAGATTGTGTCTTCAGCCCCAAATGTCTTGTCTACTGAATGTTCGGACACTAGATGTGCTTCCCCAGAGAGTAAGCCTGTAGTAACTGGAATGTTCCCAGAAAGACTGTCTCCTGCCACAAGTATCTTTTCCTCTGAAATGTTCAGAGAGTAGATGTGCTTCCCCAGAGAGTAAGCCTGTAGTAAGTAGAATGTTCTCAGAGTATTTTTTTTCACCCATTAGCATCTCATCCACTGAGTATTCTGATGTTAGATGTGCTTCCCCAGAGAGTAAGCCTGTAGTAACTGGAATGTTCTCAGAAAGACTGTCTCCTGCCACAAGTGTCTTTTCCTCTGAATGTTCAGAGAGTAGATGTGCTTCCCCAGAGAGTAAGCCTGTAGTAAGTAGAATGTTCTCAGAGTATGTGTCTCCACCTATAAGTATTTCATCCACTGAATGTTCAGAGACTAGATGTGCTTCCCCAGAGAGTAAGCCTGTAGTAATTGAAATGTTCTCAGAGAGTATCTCCTGTCACAAGTATCTTTTCCTCTGAGTGTTTGGAGGGTAGAAGTGTTTCCACAGAGAGTAAACCTGTAGTAAGTGGCATGTTCTCAGAGAGTGTATCTTCTGCCTCAATTGTCTTTTCCTCTGTGTACTATATGTTGACTGATTTTCCCTCCTAAAACAAAAAAATATCATTTGTCACATGGCATGACTGTCAGGGAGAAGAAGAGGGAGAGATACATGGGAAACCATGATATAAGACACAGAAAACACCAATAAGAAGCTTTTAAATGAGGTGAGGGATCTAAAGGGCACTCATGGAGAAGTATGAAGAGGAAAGAAAGGGGTTTCAGATGTGAAGAGTGATTACTTCCACCTCTGCAGATTCAGGATGAGAGCTTGGCTTGAGACTTTCAGTACTGAAAGAAGATACTTTAGGATGTTCTGTCCATTTATATGTGTGTCTGTTATCCACCTGGCTGTCTTCTGTCCATTCATACTTGGGTATTGTGTGTCTTTCTTTAGTCCATGTGTATCAGCCTGTCCTTTCCTGTGTGTGGCCGTGTCCAGCCTCTATGTGTCTGTACCTTGCTTGTTCTTCTTCTCAAATCCAGCCAGATCATTATGTGGCTGGCCCCACCACTGTCTGATCCTTCTCCTGATCTTGCTTCTTGGTTGCTGGTTACCATGTCCTTAAACGATCTCCTGGCCCCCTCCCTTCACAAGTGAGTGACCAACTTCCTGCTCCTCTTCCTTTCTCAACAGTCTATTTACACAAAACAAGAACTCTGTATTTGAAAGAACAACAAAAAACAGATGGCATAAGTGTAAAGTAGTTTTGACAAGAATTTGATAGGAGATAAAAACCTCACAACACCTATCAAATTAAACTATAAGGGAAAATATGAAATAAATATGGTCATTAAAATAATAAAGTGAGAAGTGATGAAAATTATAAATGAGACATCTATAAAATATGTAATTATAATCATTAATATTTGCTGTACCTTAGACCTACAACTCACTAATTTATTCATTCCTTATAGACTAAGTTAATCCCATGTGCTGGGCACAAAGAAAGACAGTTGACCTAATTTAGCAACCAACAAGCATTTCTTAAGTACCTCCTACAAAAAAGGCACAGGACTAGGTTCTAAAGATGTACAGTCTCTAACCACTAAAAGCTTGGGTTCTACTGAGACAGGAAATATATAAAAGTATATGAAGAATAAAGACAAATAAAAGCAAAGTACAAGGCAGTCTGGGAGCCAGGCCACTAGCAGATGGAATCAAGAAAGGCTTCATGGAATAAGTGATGCTTGAACTGTGTCTGGATGGAAGAGAGGGAATCTCTGAAACTCCACGATCTGTGTACCTGTGCTTCAGTGTCAAAAGGACTCAATGCAAATACTGCCTTAGGTCCATGCTAGTAGCATGACCACAGTCAAGTCACATCACCTCTCAGTGCCCCAGATCACTCTGTAAGATCACAGCCACTTTGAAGATGGGCTGCTAAATTTACTAAGGAGGAAGAAAGATGAAAGAGTGCTTGACTTGGAACACTTGGACTTCCCCTTGCCCAATGTGCCATAACATATAAATGCCTGAGGCTGGATCTTCCTAACTCCAAGCCCAGTGCTCTAACCAGTGAACCACTGAGATGGAAAGATTCAAAGATTCTAGAAAACTATTGCCAAGCCATTGTCCAGAAGGTTGCTTTGAGGCCTGGGAAGGAGAGGAAAAGAGCTCATTCTCACTGCAGGGAAGTTCCACAAGTACTCAGTCCCTCCTACATTGACCATCCACCCTGAGGAAAAGCTCTAGTTGCTCTACCTGAGTTAGGAACTCCCCAAGTAGCTTTATGTACAGGGTTTACAAGGGTCTAGGAATTAGAGAATGTAAACTACCTTTAACATAAGCAGCAAGAGAAACTTCAACTGTCTCATGGGAAAACTTGGAATAAATCTAAACAACCACCAGTCATCCCTGGCTTTTGGCCTTTTTTGTTCTCCCGCGCAATATCTGGCCTGACCCACAGGCAGTGCAGGATCCAACATTCTGTCCTGTTGCCACCATAGGGCTAGTCTCATGAGTAAGTTCCCTTACACAACACAATGAGACCCACTAAGCCTAACAAATGGACATATATAATCATCATTGGTGTCCTAGCCTGTTTCTTTCTTTGGAATCAAACACCTTCCCATTAGTGAATACCATAAGGAATTCCATTGCTTGGATGTTGCATGTCCTAACAAGTTTGTTCCCTCTCAAACTGCAACAGGAGAGTCTCAAGTAAACCCTCTTAAACACTGGGTTTAGTTAGCCCAGGCTGGCACCAAAATGATGGAAAGAAGTTAAGGGACTTGCCCAGAATCACTCAATTTGTGAGTATTTAGAGGCAGGATCTGAACTTAGTTCTTCCTGACTCTAAGCACTGAAAACAGAGCTACAGTTCAGGCTATGATATAGAAACCACCACAGCTGCTGGGATTCGGTCCCCTGAGTCTTATTCTGGGTTTGTTGGGGTGCCCAGTCTGTGTTGGTTTGCCTCATGCTGGACTGGGCTTCTCTTCCAGTCCAGTGCAACAGGATTTCCCCATTGACCATCCAAATTATCTTGGGCTAGAAATTTTTTCACTCTGTCATTTTATGCGTTCTGCTGCTCTAAAATTTATTTAGAGTCATTTTGACAGGCACTTGGAGAGTTTTGGGTGAGAGCTCAAATGAGGCCCTGCTTTTAATTCTGCCATCTTGGCTTCCCCAAATGAAACTTCTAACTCTTAAGAACTCTATCTCTCTATCTCTACTAGGGCAGTTAGTAGGACTATACTCAGATAGAGGGTGTGGGTATAAATTGACTTTAATGAAATTATATTAAAAAAATTCAGGGGTGAGAAGTTGGGCTGCACTGGGAGAAGTGGGGAGGGAGAGGAAGAATGGAGTAACTAATATTACATTTAAAGGTACAAAAGACCCATTACAGTGGAAGGAAAGAAGGGAGGAGGTGGACATTATTTGAATCTTTCTCTCAACAGATTTGACTCAAAGAGGAAATAACACACATTCAGTTGGGAATGGAGATCTATCTTAACCTGTGTGGAAGTAGGATTGGAGGGGAATAAAAAAACATGGGGGGCTGACAGAAGGTAGGGCATATTGAAAGGAGGAGGTAGTCAGAATCAAAACACTAGTGAAGAGGGACAAGGAGAGTGAAAGAAAGGTATAAACAGGGTCAACACAGTTAGTCATTATCACTGAGTGGGTTACAACCCAGAATCCTACAGTATATTTTTTACAAGAAATCTATTTGAAGCAGAGATACATACAGAGTAAAGGTAAAAGGTCAGAGCAGAATATATTATGCTTCACCTGAAGTAAGAAAAACAAAGCAGGGATAACAATCTTTATCTTAGACAGAGCAAAAGTAAAAAAAGGTCTAATGAAAAATTCTTGCTAAAAGATACCACAGATAAAGAAGCAATACCAATACTAAACATATGCATGAAATGGGATATCATCCATATTATTATTAAATGAGTTACAGGAGGAAATTGACAGTAAAACTACTAGTGGGGGACATCATTTTTTCCCTCTCAGAACAAGTTAAATCTCATTACAAGATGAAGAAAGGACTTAAGGAGGTGATTAGAAATTTTGAAAAGTTACATATGATAGAATTCTGGAGAAAACTGAATAGAGATGGAAAGGAATATATCTTTTTCATAACAGTACATGGCACCTACACAATAACTTACCATGTACAACAGCACAAAAACCTCACAATCCATTGCAGAAAAGCAGAAATATTAAATTCATCCTTTTCTCATCATGATGCAATAACAATTACATTTAAGAGAGGGCTGTGGAAAGAGATATTAAAAATTCATTGAAAAAGAAATAATCTAATCCTAAAGACTGAGTGTGTCAAAGAACAAATCATAGAAACAGCCAATAATTTCATCAAGGAAAATGACAACAATGAGACAATGAATCAAAATTTGTGGGATGCAGCCAAAGCAGCACCTGGGGGAAATTTTACCTCTCTAAAGCCTTACATCAATTAAATAGAAAAAGAGCTTGTCAATCAATTGGGCATGCAATTAAAAAGCTAGAAAAAGAACAAATTGAAAATACTCAACTAAACAACAAATTGAATATCCTAAAACTCAAAGGACACTTAAAAGAAGAAAATTTAAGAAAATCACTGAACTAGGAAATCAAACTAAGGGCTGGTTTTATGGGGAAAAGAGTAATAAAAATTAGACCATTGGTTCATGTGTTTTAAAAAAGCAAAGATGAAAACCAAATGGCCAGTATGGTAAAATGAAAAAGGTGTGTTCACTACCAATGAAGCGAGAATTAAAGCAATAATTAGGAGCTACTTTGCCTAATTGTGTGTCAATAAATCTGATAATCTGAGTGAAATAGATGAATATTTACAAAAATATAAATTGTTCAGAATAAAAGAAGAGGAAATGAAATATATAACCCCATTTGGGAAAAAGAAATTAAACAAGCCATGAATGGACTCCCTAAGAAAATATTCTCTGGGTGAGATAGATTCATAAATGAATACTATCCAACATTTAAAGGACAATTAATTCCAATACTATATAATCTATTTGGGAAAATAGGCAAAGCAGGAGTCCTGTCAAATTCCTTTTATAACACAAATATGGTGTTTATACCTAAACCAGGAAGAACTAAGACAGAAAAAGGAAACTATAGAACAATTTTCCAAATCAGTACAGATGCAAGAATTTTAAATAAAATACCAGGAAGGAGATCACAGCAATGTATCGCCAGGATCACACACTATGACCAGGTGGGATTTATACCAAGAATGGAGAACTGGTTCAATATTAGGAAAACTATCTGCATAGGTGAACATGTAAAGAGAAATCACATGATTATCTCAAGTGGTGCAGAAAAATTTTTAACAAA